>JARYHS010001427.1:0-25098 GCA_031002005.1 Vandiemenella viatica | reverse complement strand
TGTGTTTTTTTTATTTTTAATGTCTCTTAACAGCGATGTCTTTATAGACGGGAAATGATGGGGGGGCAAGGAATGGGAAGGAATTCAGCACGGCCTTTTGAAGGAAGCATCCAGGCGTTTTCATGGAGTGACTTGGGAAACCATGGAAAACCCAAATCTGGATACCCGGGCGGGCCAGAACGCTAACCGTTACACCACCAACCTCGGTGGTGACATTTATATCAGTTCAAATCTAATATCTTATTTAGTAGCAAGACAGAAGCAATTATGAATAAGCATGAAAACGCCAATGTCTCAGATGGTGGGTGTAAAAATGGAGGTAGTTAGAGATATCGTTAATTTGTTGTGATCTAAAAATACTGAAGCGCATAAATGGGCGGTCAATATACCGGGTGTTCCGGTTGCAGCTGTCATAGTGGGAGACATGAGTCACACAGTCGCTTATTGTTATCCTGCGATAATTCGGGTGTGGCGCAGCTGTGCTCATTCAATTACGAACCCGCATCATGCAGCTGCGAGGGGAGCGATAATTCGAGTGTGGCGCAGCTGTGCACATTCAATTACGAACCCGCATCATGCAGCTGCGAGGGGAGCGATAATTGATGGCTTCCGGGGTGTGGCGCAGCTGTGCACATTCAATTACGAACCCGCATCATGCAGCTGCGAGGGGAGCGATAATTAAGGGCTTCCGGGGTGTGGCGCAGCTGTGCACATTCAATTACGAACCCGCATTCAATTAAACTCCCCTAGTTCCTCGGCTCCCCTCCGCTCCAAACTGTCTGCAAAGACAGGTCCATAAGAATACATGGGGAAAAAACTGTCCGCTGACCGCTGTACATAAGGAAATAATAAGATCAATCTGAGGTTACAGATGTGAGACCCCCTCCCCGCAATTCAATTAGCATTAATTAAAATCAATTAAGGCTCCCCGCCATGGGGGAAAAAGTGGGCTCACTCCATCCTCCATAAGAATACATGGGGAAAAAACTGTCCGCTGACCGCTGTACATAAGGAAATAATAAGATCAATCTGAGGTTACAGATGTGAGACCCCCTCCCCGCAATTCAATTAGTGGGCTCACTCCATCCTCCATAAGAATACATGGGGAAAAAACTGTCCGCTGACCGCTGTACATAAGGAAATAATAAGATCAATCTGAGGTTACAGATGTGAGACCCCCTCCCCGCAATTCAATTAGCATTAATTAAAATCAATTAAGGCTCCCCGCAATTCAATTAAAATCAATTAAAATCAATTAACATTAATTAAAATCAATTAAGGCCCCCACGCAATTCAATTAAAATCAATTAAAATCAATTAAGCCCCCCGTCCGCAAAGACAGGTCCATAAGCAATACATGGGAACACTAGCGCCGACACATTAGTTCCACTATCGCCGCTAGGGGGCCAGTGGCGCCCACATACGTTATACATCTACTCACTTGGTCCATCGTTGCAAAAGCTTTCTGATGCCCTCATAAAAGAAGGTTTTCTGTTGAGATGCGACCCAGGAATTCACCATTCCTTTCACTGTTTCATCCGAGGTAAATCGATGGCCCCTTAATGCCTCTTTGAGTGGACCAAACAAGTGCTAGTCTGAAGGGGAAAGATCAGGACTATACACTGTTCCCGTACCGAAAGTTTTTGATGAGTTTTGACCACTCATATACCCTCCGACCACAAAAAAAAAGAAAAAAAAAAGACGGATCATTGAACGTTGCTCTTCTTTGGTGCAAACAGAAAGCGGAGCAGCCCTGGTTAATGGCAGGGCAGCGATAATAGAACTAACCTAGCAGAATCAAACCTTGACAGATATAACAACAAATTAAACCACGCATGCGTCAGCTACGCAACATGACAGTAGTACCAACATAAACAAAAATATTTTGTTTTTGTTCTGTTTTACGCCTCGTCGACGGTTTAGGTCATTAGAGACGGGATGGGACTGGGGACAAGAAACGGGAAGGAATTCGGCCATGGCCTTTTGAAGGAAGAATCCCGGCATATTCGCCTGGAGTGGTTTGGGGAAACCATGGAAAACCCAAATTTGGATGCCCGGACGGGGATTCGAACCCGCGTGCTGCCGAATGCGAGGCCAGAACGTTAACCGTTTACCCACCACGCTCGGTCAACAAAAATACAAGTAAATTGCAGATAATAATTGACTTACCCTCTTATTTATAGAAAATAATACTGACGTATGGTTGCAGCACATGGGTAGTGAATGAAAGACGTATTAATAGAATCCGTGGTATTCAGATCACCCGCCAGTGTGGCTGTGCGTTATTACTGCTACACCAGATCGGGGAGGTACAACAGGACCAGGTTCGTGTCCTGACTGCAGTTTTTAGGCACTTTCCAGCAATCAACTAGGAGAATGCTAGGACGGATCACAATCTCCGCCTCATTAACTACCCATTTCACAAACAAAAAATACACTTATCGTATAAACAATATGTTACAATTATCGCAGATAGATGGCAACACGAGAATTCCACCCTTTGGATAAACGGCTCTGATCTAATAGATCTGGTTGTAACTACGGTAGGCACTTCTGGATTCACACTAGCTACCTATGAAAACAGGTCGTAGGTGTCTACGTAGTCCACAGTGGCTGTGTTGAGATAAAAGTTGGAGTGATTGATTACTTCATTGTTGGTGGTGATTCTTGGTTTGAATATGAACCTAGTACCTGACGACTCTCATGTAGTGTCTTTCATAAGTGTAGCCAGTACATGTCTGCAACAGGTTTCATCATTTCCATTGTATCATACACAACACACTAAACTAACAGTCTTTTACTGATACACATTAACATTACACTCACTGGACAAGGAAACGAAAAACTAATTTAGTGCAAAGAAAAATATAAATAGTTTTCTGCAGATTACGCACCGAGAACTGGACATTGCTCTTCAATTTCTCTCTATACAGTACATTATATTCCAAAATGAGTAACTGCACCATCAGTCAACATAGCATCAACGTTCACGCATATCTACATCGACAAATCTTCTCTTGGCAATGTTCTCATATGAAACTTTCTCGTTTTACATCGCAGTCATCCGAATACCTTAACGTACAATTCAAAATCCTTACGACGACAGGTATTTGGTGGCACGATGCCATGTGCTATCGATTACCTGTCCCCGGAACTTGAGGCTTGATTTATTGTATTTATGCGTGGTGGGTCTGCTAGGTAAGCTGGCTCTTTGCAGGGTGTTTTATTGCTGAAAAAAGATTTGAGCATCGCTTCTGAACAGCCATTACTTTTCTAACAGTTCATCCAATCTAAATTTACACCCTTGTATGAACGATCAACTTGCTTACAATCTGATTCTGAAAGATAAATTTTATTGCCTTTCCACTCCTGCTCAAAATTAAACGAAAGGAAAGTGCAAAAGTAAAAAATTCCTGGAAATGGACTGGAAGTTTTTAAAATGAAATTGTTTTATTAAGAAAACTACGACAATAAATTATCTTCTCCCACAAGAAATTTGATGATTGCACCGTTTCATGTTATAAATACTTTTTGGATCTCCATCCGTTTTTAACTTTGTCCACATACGATAATTCATTAATTTTTAATTCTTGTCTCTTACCTACAATCCCTTTGTTTTATCTTAATTAACTATAGCAGACTAAAACATTATATCATTGTATGTCTGCATGTTCGTTTGAGCCAACTAGGACCACGTTAAACATTCATTTGGCTTGATTTTTGATTGGGATGTATTACAATTGGGATCCTTAGCCCTAGAGGATACATCCAGTTTAATGTGGAATCCGAATCATGGAATTATTCTGGCTTACTCAATTCATTATTATTATTATTATTGCAATGGAGCTGGTGATTTCACAGCATACCTACTTACGATTTTTATATATTTTTACCACAAAATATTTCATAGTTTCACAGACTGAAGGGCAGAACACAGTGTGTAGTTCTCGACGGCGAGCGTTCATCACTTACCGAAGTGAGGTCCGGGGTACCCCAGGGAAGCGTGATACGGCCTCTGTTGTTTCTCATATACATGAATGATTTAAGCGAAATTATAAGGGGGGATGAAAAGATTATTTGCCGATGATGATATTATTTATCGTGAAATCAAAACCCAAGACGACTGCGCTTTGTTACAAGACGATATTATGAAAATAATTGCGTGGTGTAAAGATTGGCAGTTGGATTTAAACGCTAAAAGTGCTAAGTCATGCGTATAAGTAAAAGGTGACACCATTTAAATATGAATATAGAATTAATGGTACTGTCCTTAGAACGGTAGATTCCTCTAAATACGTAGGGGTAACAATTCGTAATAATTTGTCGTGGAATGAGCATATCGAGAATGTAATGGGGAAAGCAAATCGTATTATCCTATTTCTAGGTCGTAATTTAAAACAGTGCACTCCGGAAGTTAAATCGATTGTATACAAGTCACTAGTACGTCATCACTTAGAATATTGTTGTTCTGTATGGGGTCCCCATCAAAAGGGGTTA
Organism: Vandiemenella viatica; assembly: GCA_031002005.1. Classification (NCBI taxonomy): domain Eukaryota; kingdom Metazoa; phylum Arthropoda; class Insecta; order Orthoptera; family Morabidae; genus Vandiemenella; species Vandiemenella viatica. The sequence continues at coordinate 20,601 of JARYHS010001427.1, read as the reverse complement.
ATGGAGACATTAGAGAATGTCCATCGAAGAGCCGCCCGATTTGACAGGTATACGTATATAGTTGGAGGGAAACCGTAAGTGCGATATTGAAGGAGTTAGGTTGGGAAGACCTGGAACACCGAAAGCGTTGCTACCGACGGAAGCTAATTGAAAAATTCACGACTGACGTATTTCGGAATGATAGCCAGCAAATATTGCTACCATCAACATTCATATCTCGGAATGACCGCGAAAATAAGATAAGAGAAACCCGGGCCAGAATCGATTCATTTCTGTACTCATTTTTCCCACGAGCGATTAGGGAATGAAATAGAAAGGATTTACCGGGAGAGTAAACTTAAAATCCGACAGGAGTAGCTCTCGATAAAGCACTCCAGCCATCCTGATCTGGGTTTTCCATGGTTTTCCCGGATCACTCCAGGCGAATGCTGGGATGGTTCACACAATATCCCATGGGCGCCTCCTGCCATATCCCGTATATCCTTTCCAAACAATCATCCTTTTGGATAGGTGCAATGCACCCTCCGCCACACACTTTTAGTGAATTGCGGAGTATTAATAATAATAATAATATTATTCATTACCTACTTACGTAAATTGTTCCAGTCCCTCTCTCCTTACCTGAAATCGTAAAGCTGAATTCAAATTAAAGTACGTAGTATGACTATAAAAATTAAAAACTATCCCAATTCGCATAACTGAGCCAAAGGTTTACCATCATTGTAAATAGGTTAACAATTTATATACTTCCATAAATTTCTTATTTTCAAGGCTAGTTTTTCACATTGTTTTTGCCGCTGGCGGCTTCAAAACTGTCGAGGTTTCACTAGATTTGCTGCTCAGCTTCAAGAGGAAACATTATTTACGGTTATATATGTTATATTAGGCATCAAATGGAAATGTAGCTGACAGGGATGTCGAATTCAGCATTTTTATTTATTTTTGTAATATAGTTTTAATTTATCTCTCCATCCCCCCCCCCTCCCCGTAATAAATGTATTTGGACATGTTGCGGTAAATATTTTTTTGGTTGTAGTTTTTGAGCTTTTCTCGTCTACTTCCAGGTGGAAAGGATTCCACCAGATCTTATATTAAAGAACATTTACGGTGTTTAATTGAATTGATTCCGAGGAACTACGCAAAACTTAAATGAACTTCCAACCAAGATTTGGAAGAATCATTTACAATACGTGTCAGGATTCACAGTGTGAGGTTTTCGAGTTCTCCGAAAATCCATATTTAGCATCAAATTAAGTCTAACACATCATTACTTCTCATTAGATTTTTAAGAATATTTTAATTCCTGAATAATACAATCGATCGGCTATTACTTTAACAATACCCACCGATCTCTAAAACACCAGTCAGCGACAATATCCTTCCTGTTTTTTTTTTTTTTTTTTTTTTTTCTAAAACACCCTTAGAATCTTTATAAATAGCTTTTGGATGATGAAGTACCTCGTGCTTTTTCAAACAGTCAGCGTAGAGGAAATGAAATGAAGGTGTAGTAAATTTGGAATGTTTAAGTGATTCTTACAGGTGTAACGATTCGCTAAGCTCCCCGTTACATATCACTTTTTATTGTATATAAAGTAAAGGATTAGAATATTTTTCCATTTCTTGGGATGTCCACTGTATGTTCGAAAGATGCGCGTGAAAGGCACGGATTTTACGCTTCAGTGAATGGCAGTCTGGCTGGCGCCTTTTTTGGCAGAGTGGTAAGAGGATTAGGGATTTCTCTCGGGCAGGCCGTAAACAGAATTCCTTCCTCCCGAAGGAGACATCGGCTCTCGAGGATTGCCGAAACTTAACGTGGCTAAGAGGAGCTACAGATTAACATGACGTCAGATGGTCAGCCAATCACAGGGAACATAGTACTAAGATTCGGGGAATTTTATGTTCTATGTCGTCTTCGAGCCACAAGAGGGGGAGTTAGAGTTTACCTCCGTGGCTGCAGAAAAGGAGGAGGACACTTTCTTCCAGTCGGGAGGGCAGCCAAGATCACGTCCATTTCGGAGCCCAGACGAGTCACTGGTGACTTGGGGTCCTTGTGTGCTGGGCTGACTTGTGTCCTGGAGACCATCTGAGGCGCACTTCTAACTTGCGACTTGCCGCGTACTGCTGGCGTGGCCAGTTACGACGATCGACCAGGTGGTCATCTCCGCTCAGCGCTACCTGCCGTGGATGAAGAACGGTAATGTGTTTCTACGAAGCCATTCAGCCTGCAAATCTCTTGAAACTGTACCCTTAAGCGCATCTGAGATAAAGATCCTTGCTCTGATCTGAGATAAAGATCCTTGCTCTGATCTGATAAAACCACTGAGCTAGACTGTGTAACTGTCGAATGACAGGTTAATCATTCGTGGCGTCCCTACCCATTAAAATTCATTACTCTTTGCTATCATCATAACTGGTAACATACTTTGCATTAGAATAATTGTGAGATTTTTAAAGTACAACTATACTTGTTTGCTGTTTGCTTGCATTTAAAGGGCTCATTGTACGTCTGAGCGTTGCTTAGAAAATTGCACAACCTCTTGTTTATTAACGTAATGGTAAATACGCTCAGATTTGTAGATGCCATTGTAAAAATCTTTATTAAAATGTCTTTTTGTGACAGTTTTCAAATCCCAAAATCATCCAATTCTCATTTGAATAATTTACACTTTGATATTCAATTATAGTACCTTGTATAGGGTAAAATATTAAGAATTAATTAATAATTCCCCCCCCCCCCCTGGTGATATGCTACACAGGTAAAGATTAGAATGGAGTTCCTCTTTAGCTAGAAGTGATGAACATGAGAACCATTAGTAGCTCACGGAACTACAGAGAACAGTCAAGGTTAATAGTGTCTTCTGCCCTCTCTCAGAGTAAGGCTGTACCTGACCGTGAGAGTCTTTACCGTTCTGACCTTGCATTTGGGAGGTCGCCGGTTCGAATCCCCGTCCGGGCATCCAGATGTGTGTTTTCCATGGTTTCCCCAAATCACTCCAAACGAATGCCGGGATGCTTCCTTCAAAAAGGCCATGGCCGAATTCCTTCCCGTTCCTTATCCCCAGCCCCATCCCGCCTCTAATGACCTTAGCAGTCGACGAGGCGTAAAGCAGTAGGGGGGAAAAGGGGGGGAAGAGTCTTAACCATAATGCCAGCGTTATTAAGACAGTGACATTAAATCATTTCTCACTCACGTGTATCGCAGGTCAACGGGATCCATCCCACTCTACTCGCGAGATACCACTTTGAGTCGCAGCGACAAGATGGTAATAAAAAAATAATCATCTTTTAGATAAGTGGTCGCCAACCTCTTTCCACTCGCGGAACACCATAAATTATCTATGACTCAACACGAAACATCAATGTAAAATTATTTTTTCCTTTAGGTATACATCCCTGTAACACGCTTAGGATGCTAAAAATAGCTGGTTGAATAAAATTAAAAATAAGGCACTGTTAAGGTAAGTAATTGTATCATACCTTCAATGTGATACTTGTGCCTGTTTACAAAGCGCAGCAATTGGGGATATAAATAAAAATACTTCAAAAATTAGTTATCAAAACTAAAATTAACAACAACTGTAAGTAAATAATCAGCATTTAACTTCTTATAATACGATAACAAATCGTGGCAGATGAACACATTCCAAAATATGCTTATTTAGGTCCCCTCTACCTACCTTTACTTTTTTACATATATTTTAGGATCACCCTATATAGTAAAAAACCTCACAGTTATTTCCTCAGAATACAGTAGCGACAATAAGTATTTTGACAAACACATTTTATAGGAAAAATAAACTTTATTAAAGGAACTTCCTTACAATTATTATGTCACTTTTTCTACTGCTCTATTTGCTTTAGTTTCATAAGAAAACAAATTGAATTTACTTTCGTCGCTCCAGAGCACACGGGACCACTGCTCAGGGGTCCAGTTTTGGTGGTCTCTCGCGAACTCAAGTCGGGCTTTCCTATTCTTCGCCGATATTAAAGGCTTTTTACTGGGACGTCGGCCTTACTTAGGATTAATTTGACGGCACTATTTGAAATTTGCACGTTGTGATATTCCCGCAATTCTTTGTTAATGTCGACGGCTGTCTTCTTTGGATCGGCCTTTGAGAGCTTTCTTACTAGATTCTTGGTCCGAGGCGTTATTTTACAGGGCCTACCTGCTCTTTGTTTATTATCTGTTGTCCCTGTTGACTGATGCTTGATTTTCCAAATGTTTACGATTTGCCTAGACAAACCAAAATCCTTCGCAACTTGAGCCTGAGTCTTGCCTTTCCGAATAGCACTGATTACGGCGTCTTTTAAATCTTGAGAGTATTCCTTCACTTTCGGCATGTTGAAACCTGTGTAAACAAAGGGTATTCGATATAACGCACATAAGCGGGGTAAAACAATTGTTCTGTAGCAGTAAACTGAAGTGTCAAAATACTTTTTGTCCGATCAAACTGACAGTATCGGTTGTATACTCACCACAGTAACGCCGAACTCTGATACAGGTATTTGCACAGTCGTCTGTTGCCGCAGAGTGACCAAACATAGACAAGAGTTAGCCGGTCGACGCGCATTGCGCCCTCCAGCGGGGAAAATGTGTTTGTCAAAATACTTATTGTCGCTACTGTAGGTCACACGTTTTATTTTGTGGCGGCACACCAGTTGCGGAGCACTGTTTTAGACGGTGCCAAACCTGCTTTTCTTGTTTCCCCCTTTCGCATACTTTATCCAAGGTAGATCTGCGATGAAATTATTGATTCATCAAGAGACATGTCCAAAGTGGCAAAAGAAATGTTATTCCATGTATCGTGTCTACATGACTTTTGGCACAAACTTTGGATGAAACTGACGTACGCTACAATTGTGTTTAAATTAACTTAGGAATTTTAAGTTGTATCTTTGTCTTTTCTCCAAAGCTATTTGCTATATTACTAATCTGCTTTATCCCGGTATCGCGTGAGAAATAACAGCGAAAGAAAATGAGTAGGGATGGGGATAGTTTTTTCAGTTGCTGTATAACTGGTATTTATTTTGTCAATCGTCTTATAAAAATATTTGCACTTCTGCAAAGCTATTTTGTATTAAATTAACAGGAAAATCGATAAAATTGGTGTTAGTACCTAAAACTTTAATTATTTAAATCATTCTATTACCCCAATCGGCATTTTTAAACAAAATATTACTGGTGCGCCAAATAGAAATTGACAGTTTCCTAGAATCTTAGCCACTCTTACCACCTAGTGCTCTCCCAGCCTGCATTGTTTAACACGCCCTCCATTTCATCGTTCTGTTGTTTTTTGAACAAACATTAATTCTCCGAATTGTAAGCCTTTCATGTCGTCAATGTTACTACGGGGCTCATACGACAGAATTAAATAATTTAATATGTGGTAGATTTAATTCCTGAGTGATTTGCATTTTGTTATTATATTCAGCCTAGAAGGTGGTTTGAGATGTAATTCAGAGGTGGGAATTTTTAATAAAATTTTGTGTCTGTATTTTGTCGTTGATACTGCAGTTCCAATATTAATGTGGTGCACACAAATTAGAAGAATAATTTTGAAACAAACTATAGGGCATAAATAACTATTAACGTAAAGTGTATATAAAATCCATTCTATAATTGTAACAACTTGAAAACATTTTTCAATACACTAAAGTTAGTTTTTAGCTCTCTGTGACTAAAGAGAGGTTGTGTTTATTCACCATGCTCTCATTTGCTTTGGCCTTAGTTTCCTTTATGTTTGGAGCGGAATTTCTTCGACTTGTCATTCTTGTTTCTACTCTCGTGCATAATTTTCGACTCGAGTATTAACAGTTTTAGCTTCCATGTTTCCTTCCCGCATGATACTTTATCACGTGTTCAGTAATATTTGAATTGAATCTAAACATATCTATATATATAAAGATGTTCTTCATACAAATCCACAGTTTTCATCCGATCTCAATGAAACTTTGTACACTTATCCTTTGAAACAAGGAGCAAAATACTGTCTGAATTTGGTTGAAAAATGTCCTTTCGAATCGAAGTTGTCCGGTTAAAATCAGGCAATTAGGAGCCGGGAAATTCGTAATTAAAATCACAGAAATGTTGCTGAAAAATTCGTAACTTAAATTGTGTCGATACTCCGCAGTATGCCACCACAATCGGCAACACTCCGCGCGCCCCAGCGGGCGCGTCGGCGACAAGGCACATGCACCCTTTATAGCGGCCTTATATGAGCTGTAAGGGGCAGGGTGCTTGCAGCCCTTTGAAAGGCTACCTGCGCCACTATGTTCCAGACTCGACTCTCGGGCCAACGAAACCCTACACGGGGTCCACCCTCGCCCTCGGCGACAAAATCGCCACTAAAAAATAATTCAAACAGCCAATGGGAGCGTAGCTAATTTTCCGCTTCTCTGTTCCCGCGTAAAACAACACTTCGTCGGGTTTAAATAAGAGACCCTGCTTTTCGTTCCTAACCAAAATCACTCAGCATCCGGATATTCTCGACGACACGGCTCTCCAACTCCGCTTCGCTCCCTGCTGCGCTGCCTTCACCTTGACCAAAACAGCCCTTAGAGGGCTAACAAGCCAAAGTTAAATGGATATTCCCATCCACAGTACTTCTGAACTTGGAGGAATATTTTAACTTTTCTGGGATCGGATTGAACTTTGTGTAGAATTGGTTATAAGTTTCTACACAGTTCAATAAGGCTCCAGAAAGTTAACAGTTAGACAATTTTGTAGATATTTCGTAGGCAAGTCTCGCTTTACAAGCGGCTGGGATGGATATTCATAGACCAGTGCTATTTCTTGAAAATCCAACCCCACACACCTTCAAAAACATGAAAACTTAAATAATATTTAATTCGCGTGACCATAAGCAGGCGAAGCCCACTAAGCTAGCGTGCAAGCCCGCCAGTATCTGCTATATTTCATTAAACAGGTTCTCCTTAAGAACTGCGTTTTGTTATTTTCTGTGCGGAATCTGTTATAATTTCTGGCCTAGTTTCAAATTTTAATTATTAATCGGTTGGAATTATTTTTACGTCTCTTTGATATCTTGTTACACTGGGTTCGTCCCATTGCATTTACTACTAACATACACCGAGCATGTTGTTCGAATCCTCGTCCGGCCATTCATACTTCTGTTTTCTATGATTTTCCCAATCAATCCAGGTGAATGCTGTAATGCTGTAAACAAAATACTAAAAGATCAAGAAGTTAGTCTCAGCAATGATAGTCTATCGGGTAATCAATTACAATCAGCCGCCAACCACACGTAGAAGACAATGTGGCTTTAAATGTTAAATGATCTTTACTATTCAGAACATTAAAGCATCATTTCTGTTTACAACTATTACAGTGTGATATTTACTTCAGCAAAAACCGTGATTATAAAGTAATGGTGAATCCAAAAGAAGAGCTAGTTTATTTATACCTCACCGAACCAAAAAGCTGTAATGACACGAAAACAGATTAGGGGTCCAAGTTTCACGATTTCCGTTTCAAATGTTTGGCGTGCGCTCAGTTGAAGACGAGGTAGATGTCAAGAAAGTAGTCCAACTCCGCCCAGACGCCACCAGAATAAGCTGGTATATTGACTCCACTGCACGGGAACTGTGTCGTTTCAGATACGGCGACATGGTAGGGATCAGATACGCTCAACTCTCACAACGTTCTCATTCTGACACACAAAATGCTTTCGGCCGCATTTATCCCGCTACACAGAGTTATTAACGGCGTTTATATATCCCTTGATACGTAGACAATAACACGCCCTAACTAGATAGTCCATATTTTTGTATTATCCTTTTCTTAATCCTTCTACATTGTAGAATAAGTTGCAATAATGACAAAAATGAAGATTATGACATTTAATCAATATAATGTATGCCTAAGACTTGACTTGAAATGATCCATTGCTCCAGCCATTGATACGGCACACGACTACCTACAACGCAAAAACTTTAGGTAAACGGACCAATTGTTAACACGTTACGAATTAATTTTTTTATTTTCGAAGCCTTTATTTATGCTATTTAATAAGTGTACCTTCCAAAGTCATTTTCTGCATACCGCATATCACTATCTCATTATTTATAACAGTTGATGGTAACTTGTAAGGGCAAACATATATAATTAAAAATCATTGAACCTATGTATTTGAACCTATCGCCGACAGCTAAATTAAACGTGGTACGAAAGTCTAAACACTTTGTACCCTTTTCATAAACTCTCAGTACCATCAACGTCAGAAAAGATCAGGTGATGTCCAAGTGAGAGCGAGAGGAAAGATGATAGAAGAGGCTTAATTGGAAGTAATTCCAGAGCCAGATGCGTTTCAATCGGTCCCAAAACAGGTCTCACATCTCAGAAACCCCTGGAATTATTGTATTGAAGCAACTATAAACTGACGCACTTCATAAAACAAAACCCAAAAAGCACGAAAAACAAATAATAAAAATAGGTCAGACAATACACTCTCGGCTGGCTTTGCATGAGGGGAAGTACTTAGCAAATGACGGACTTCACTACCTGCGTATGACATAATATTAGCTACTAAAAATGAAATGGCGTGTGTCGCAGACAGACACTACGTTCCGAGAGCCGTGCTGCTGCCTTTAAGAAACTCATTGTTGTGAACGCATGAAAGGTTCGTTCAATTTTTAGTGGGCAACTTAAATTCAACACCCCTGTCGGTTTAGCACGCAAGAATTTAGGTATCTATATGCAACACAGAGACTATCCATAAAATAAATATTCTTTTCGTTTAAACTGCTGTAATTTATTTCATCCCGCTCATATTTGTATATTTACGTTCAGTACAAAATAAAGCAAACTTGCATTAAATTAGAGTTACTTCCCGACGTTACAATTTCGCTTCGGACTATGGCGTACATTATCTACAACAATTGTTCTCCATTGACAGATCCACACGTGGATCGTACGCATTGATAGATAAAGCTAACAGCGTTGCTGGTTTTATGCACGGCTTTCTGGATCATCATAGTTCTTTAAATTTGAACTTGGTATACGCTAGTGTTTGTGAAAACAACATTACCAAGAAAGGAGACATGTGATTACAATGCAAAATAAGCCACAGATTAGGGACATTATTAGAACTACAGAATTGTTGATGCACTTTGACCGCGAGAATGAAGTACCGTGTGAAGGTGTCACGTGTTGCAACCAGAGCCTCTAGACTATAGGTTCCTAAGCTGGAGGGCACGCCTCCGCAGCGGGGCACGAAGACGTGTCTAGGAGAGCGCGTGCTGCGAGGTATAGGCGCTAGTGTGGGCGATATCTTAGCTCTACACAATCTGAAGCATTATGTCTCCGTCACAACCTCCTAGAGTTGAAAACCTTTATTGTGACATCAAAAATTCAGTGAGTTTCCTCTAAGATGTCATTGTTAGTACTGAGAAGTTCACGTACTCATTGTGCAGTGCTCCAGCGTCGAGTCAACAATGTGGACGAAGCTCTATGATGAGACGTGGATGTCCACCACATTGTCACCTACTCGTGGATTCACCGTCCTTCAACCATTTTCCATTGATGCCCACTGCAGTAGCACCCAAACAGCCGAAATGCTCGTTCCCAGGCGTCGGGCCAAAGCAGTCATCCCTTATCAGTGCATTTTACCATTTTCCACACGCATCATTGCTAGAATGTTTCCCCATGTGTTGCTGCTCCACTTATATCCCGCATGACGTACCCGTAACGTTACCAGACGACATTCAATCTCGCGCTGGGCATTGGTCATAATGGTTTGGCGCTTCAGTGTAGCTGTGTTTTGGAAATGCTGGGAGAAGAAAGAAGTTTGAGGGAGAATCTCAAAGAACGACAGGGTGATATGTCACATTTCAAGACATAATGGATTGGTTGAATTGTTGGTGGAGTTAAATGTCGAATGAAGGAAATGTAGAGGAAGTCAAAGATTTGAATGAAGCAGGGAATTGAATTTTGTAAAAAGATTAGCTCAGGTTAGGAAGAGATTATTACAAAAACTTGGTCATGGTATCTTGGTACAGATTGTGTCTAATGTCTTACCTTGCCAACCTGACCAACGACTCTTTTGAGTTCGGTACCACTGTGAGCGTTCACACTTTTGTTCACTTTCTGTAATCTTTCAGTTTTTAACGAGCCTCTACTCCACGTGGTTTTCACTACTGTTGAAAGTGAATATTTTGATGACGGTTCTAAAGGGGTCTGTTGTGTATCGTTGCAGCAGTGGAACATTTGAATTTACCTATGCGTAGTTATGTAATGATGTTTTGCAACGTATTAACTGTTACAGACAGAAAATCGTTGAGGCCGATTGACAGCTATTACGGGCGTCAACTACGTTATATGAAACCCAGTCAGGTGTAATTAGTGATGAGTATTCGAATTTCCACGCCAATATCATTTTCACTGTGTCGATTACACGCCACAGCTACAATAAAGTTTGCAAGTAGAATGCACAACAATCGATTAATGACGTACACCAGTGTTTTTAAGTGCACCGATCCTTCGTAATCATGGTTTCCGTCGAATTCTACAATCTTGTAGTTAGGGAAATTGCCAGTCTGCAGCTACAGTATTAAATCGAATATTGGTTATACAAATTATCAAATATAACTGTTACATTTGTATTACCTTGAATACGATATTCTTCAGGTTGTATGCACTATCTGAAGTGTTTATGTTAAGGATGTTTTTTAGTATCGCTTTCAGTTTGGTTGGCAGTAATTTACCTCCCAGAAAAATTGTATGTTGCTTCTCTTTTATGACAATGTTGCACTGGTTAAGATTTTTTCGTGGAAGTATGAGGTTTTTCTTGGGCCACTGCAGTAGGTATTGTGCAAGTCCTTATATTTCAAAGCATCTTACAGGATCACCATCATGCACTGTTATTTGCACTCTTTTGTTATACTGCTGTTAACTGAAGAGCTGCAACATCCACAGAACATTAATAAATTAATTTCGCTTAATTATGCCCAATACATGACTGGTGATTGCGGCTCCAATCTATGTAATACTTATTAAAGTACTCCATTAATTTAAACCAATAGTGCTGTGTAAACAGGTGGATTAAAAGAAGATACAGAACCATAGCGGAGTCTTTAACAGGCCAAACACAATACAAAAAAAAAAAAAAATTGTAGCAGAAACTGAAAGTATAGAAATTTTATTACATTCTACCTCTGAATTTGTAGATTCAACAGATGGCGTACCTGTTAACATTACCGTGTGCTTGATTTCGTTTCTTACAACACTAAGGTGTCACCAGAAATATTATGTTGCTGTATTTACTTTGTTTGTCCTCGAAGCTTTCCTACCTTCACTTTTTGTGGGGTGGGTTTATTTTTTTTATATCTTTTTCATATTAACGAAGATAGTAAGTCCTACTAGACTCTGTGCAAACGTTGCCATATTGAATCTTGAGAGCTAAAATGAGCAGAGGTTCAAACCTGGGCCCTTTACAAACCTGTCGCCATGATTGTGCGTTTTAGGCGGTTTTGGGTAATTATCAGGGAGAATTCTGGGACTGACTCCAATTTCCAGCTCATAAATTGCACATTTCAGAAACAAATTCTGCACTTAGCATACAGATTACACGTTACGTCCCCCCACCCCTCAATTAAATAGCTCGACAGACTCTGTGACAAGCCAGAACCAACTTGTTAGGTGACGTAACGCTCAAACCTGGCATTTGAAAGATCATACACGAATTCCTTCTCATTCTCTACCTGAAGTTTTTTCTCGCCTTTGTTGGCCTCGATATCGACGAGGCATTAAGTTGTAAAAAAGACACTTCTGCTGGTAAACAGAGTTGTAGCAAAAATATTGTAAAAGCCGATCATGCGGAAAAGCGAAAAAACTCTATGAAGAAGATTAATGGATTCAAACAACTGCAAGCGAATTATCTCTTTGTGTCGGATATAAGGCGTTCGGAAAATGTCGCTTCATTGCGGAATAATGTAATATTCGTAATAAATAATGCATGGAAAATACGCCAACGGATACATAAAATTTTTAGAACTATGTTTTAAGCATTGTGATAGTATATTTTCCACAGCGGTTAAAATATGTAAGGAGAGAGCCAAAAAAACTAATTAAGTATGCAAATCTATGTTCGATATAAGAAGTTGATGGATAATATGAACCCAAAAGCACCTGTTTCAATTGAAGTCACATTGAAAACAATGTTATACAAAGGTTGCATCAAATTTCACTAGAATAATCTCGGTGTACAGTAGTGAACCCTCGAAGTCAAGTCAACAGCGGCACTGTCTATGCTTTTCTCGAAGCGATTCTGACAATTTTTGCACCTTCACATTTAAATAAATGAAAAATAGTTTCAGATAGCGGGATCTGATCCTGCAACAACGCAGAGAGCTTGCTCGTTGCACCAAGCGGCTCTTTAGATTCCTAAATTAGAAAGTATTAGTACCATTTGAACGCAACAGAATATTTCAATGCTGATTTTCTCGACAACGGCCAAGAAGCGCATGTTACTGCTTTGCCTCATTACACGTGTGGCCATGAGATTTTATTACACAAAGTATGAATCGAATTAGAATTTTACAGTTGGCGGCCTCCCCTTGTTAGTAAAACCTTGGACGTTATGCATATGCAAATTACACCGATTATGTCACTCGCTCACTGCCTTATCATCTTAAATCCTAAAGTGTTTCCCTTAGTTGTAGAAAGCCGAAAATTGGCACATTCAAACATTTTCCCCCCAAATCATAATAAAAATCTAAAACTGAGCAATATACAGATACTTAGCCCTTATCGACTACCAAACGCGAAATAGCTTACTACCCTAATATCTTTATATGCCTCAGTTTTCACTATAGATGGGGCTTACTAATTGATAAATTTGTTTAATTTTACTTTGTACCTCAACTTTCTTTCGAAGTTAGTGAAATTCAAAGTTTTTAACCGCCTACAATACATCATAATTCCACCGTACTTAGGGTGTTCGTAGAAACAGGTAATTTGGAACAGATATATTGGTTTCATCCCCAAATCATAAGAAAAGTAAAGCATTGATGATTTTATTTCTGCATATTCAATGGCAACCTAAAATGAGAAACGTTTCCGCACGTATTTGCTTTGCTCTGGATGAAGCTCCGTACCTAAAATTCCTGTTATCCAAACAGATCAGCAAGCATAAGTAACACAATAAGTTTCAATTTGTTCGTATGTTTAGTTTGGAAGTTACTTGGAATTTCTTATGGTGGCAGTTAAATCTGCGGCGATTAGCATTTCTCGCCTAGGACGCAAACTCATTATTTTAAAAAACCATGCGCATTGATGGTTTCAGACACACGTTTTATTGATAAGACTTGGATTCGGAAGTGTCCTGATCCGTTAAATTTGAGAAACAAGTCAGAATAAGCGATAAAATTATAAAAAGAAATGAGATTCCACAAAAAAACCAATTCTTACAAACATACGCAATATCTCGTAGTTTTTTAGCGACAAAAAGTTATGAGACCTTGTTCTGAACCAAATCTACACTTTATAGTGTGTAATCACTTCATTTTCTGAAAAAAATCGTTTCTCTCTGTGTCATCTATCATTGATCAAAAAAGAATTAAAAATCTGGTGACTTGCCTTGCCATGTTTTAATATAGCAGATAGTATTCTTTAGCCTGTATAAGCACCTTAAATGTGTCGCTTTGTCAATCTTACAAATGAGCCAAGATTTCCCTGACACGTTTTTCGGGTTTGACAAGTATTAGAATAAATTACACATATTATTTCTTCACTATAGTAAAAATTATGATATGAATAATGGCCAAGTAACCAAGATTTAAAAAAAAATTAAATCAACTATCTATGACTTCGAGAGAAAACATTTTGTAGTGTAGGCTTGTGCATCAAGTACACGAATTGGAGGACGCGCAAAGGGGAGCAGCTAGATTTGTTTGTGGAAATTACCGCAAGATATAGTATGTAACTGATATGATAAGGGAGCTAGATTGGGAATCACTGGAGGACAGGAGGAGGTTGAAGAGTGTGCTGTGAGTGAACAAGGCGTTTGTTGGTGATAAGGCCTGGAGCGATATTGGTCGAAGAATTAGGATTGGTGCATGGAAGGATAGAGATGACCATGGGAATTCGATTTCATGACAGAATGCAAAAACAGTTTCCCAAATAATAAAAGTTTCCGGCCCAGACACAGTTATACTAAAAATAAAATTTAATGAGAGTCGAGTCCTTGTGACATAACAATCGCTTAGATATCGCCTATCATCAAGGGTAGTAGTAGGTACAGAGAATTTTTTTGGATATAAGTCAGTGTTTGCTGGGACATAACTCCTTGATCGAATAATTTGATATCCATTTACAATAACGATTACGTTCCGTAACAATCAGCTCAAGCTTAGTGATAAACTATTTTTTGTTATGAACCACGAATTTTAGCTTTAGGCCTTGTCGAAGTAATTAGATGCGGGAAAGGACTGGGCACAAGGAACGGAAAGGAATTCGGCCATGGCCTTTTTGAAGGATGCATCTCGACGTTTGCCTTGAGTGATTTAGGAAAACCATGGAAAACACAAATTTGGATGCGCGAACGGGGATTCGAACCGGCGCACAGTGTGTTATTTTCTAAATCTAGAGGGACAATAGTCAATTTTGACACTAGTCTACGTAAGCAAAATAATTATTTATATTCAAAGTAGATAAACCACATTATTAGGAACAAAGGTTTATTTTCCACGAATTTGCGTTTAACAATAGAAAAAATAGTTTGAACTATGGGCTTCTTGTGTTCCACCGATCAAGTGGTCCGTTCGGCCGAACAATTCCACTGAGTTTGGTCGATGAATACGCTATGTTCCAGTGTGCTAGCAGTGATTTGTGTGTTGCTATTGTTTTTTCCGAGTATCAGGATTGGGGGGACTATTTCATAATAATTACGCTTCATAAACTTGTATGTGCTAAGCATTCTGTAATTTTATGCACCACAATTGTTTTGTACGGCTTTAAGTGAACTAGCTTTGTTACTTTCCAAGCTGACGTCTTAGATACGCCTGCCTGCTGCCCTAACTGACTTAATGATTTTTTGGGTGACTGTTCTAGTCGAAAAGCGATATCGTCAATTTTCTCCTCTGTGAGAATACGGTTGACCGACAGTCTTTTTTTGTTAAAAAATGAACCCGTTTCTCTTACTTTTTTAACCAGAAGCAGAATTGTTGATTTAGCTCGCAGTAAAGCGCCAGGATATTCGAGACGAAATTTACTGCGACACTTTTTAAACGACTTCTTCTTCACATATGTATCGTAGAGAAATATTCTTTGTTGCAAACTGTAACGTACCATAATTTTACTCACACTCAAACACGGTACAGATTAGTAAGAGTATGAAGCCCCAAACCAGTCAAACCGCAAAGAAACGTTTATTCACAACACTGATTAATAAGAGGCTGAAGTCACAAACTAGCTACAATGCAAAGAAACCGTTCTTAACAATGTAAGGGTCCCATTATACTGCGTCACTGCACTGTTGGGGCAGCGGAGGTGTTAAATAGTGCGGTGATTCACGGCGCCGTGTGGCGGGAGTTGCTGGCGCCACTGTCCCAGCAAGTTGCCGACGGCAACAGACTGGGAGGGTAGCGTTTCCCGGCGAACGCCCTGTATTATTCCTTCTTTGAAGCTTTTGGGCACATTAGGTATTGTAAGCACATCATTAAGTACTTCCGTCAGTTGTTGTTGGAAGGTTGGCCAGAAGTGTAGGTATACTTCTACTGGAATGCCGTCAGGGTCAGGTGATTTGTCCCTTGGGCTTGTTTTTATAACTACGTCTAGTTCTTCTTCTGTTATTCTACTTTCCAGTTGTATTTTTAATACTTAGGTCAATATCCTTAGCTGCTATACTAATGTTGGGTTTTATTCTCCGTCTGGTGCAGCTAACAAATTGTTAGCTGCACCAGACGGAGAATAAAACCCAACATTCCAGTTGTATGTTGTCATTTGCGTCGAGTCTGTTGCACACCACACTGAGTAAGTCATTGGAATCTTCCTCGTCAATACTTTCCTCATGGTATAGTTCCTGAAAGTGCTTATGAACTTCCTTTATAATTTTCTGTTGGTTTGTTACAGCAGTGTCGTCACCGATTCTCAAGTTTTTAAGAATTTTGATCGTTGCTCTTTTCTTTTCCTGCATAAAGTAATATATTGAAGTCTTTTCCTCTTGTACAGCATATTTGGTTTTCGATCTGATCATCATTTGCTCCAGTTCGGAACGTTTTATTCCTACTAGTTTCGCTTTTATTCTTTTTATTTTTATAATGTCTTGAGTTAATCTGTCAGTATTCCTGTAAGCATCTCTTAGACAGGCATAGTAAAATTCCGCTGTTTGCTTATGTTCTTGCTTCTTTACTTTTCCATATTCTATCAGCGTACGGCGCAATTTTGTTTTTGCGCATTGTAACCACCAATCTAGTTT
The DNA here is from genome assembly GCA_031002005.1 of Vandiemenella viatica. Classification (NCBI taxonomy): domain Eukaryota; kingdom Metazoa; phylum Arthropoda; class Insecta; order Orthoptera; family Morabidae; genus Vandiemenella; species Vandiemenella viatica. Next base: position 4,171 of record JARYHS010001427.1, on the reverse strand, counting down.
ACTATTGTATCTCTGATATTGCCTCATAGAAATTTGCCATGTTTCTTGGAGAATTTCGTTAAGTTCACGATCTTTTAGAAAAATAGTATTAAATTTCCAGTAGCCTCTTCCTCGGTGAATTTCTTGTCTGCTCATATTTATGTGGGTGATGAAGGCGCTGTGGTCTGAAAAGCTCACTGGCCATACCTCTGTACTGGTAACATCGGAATTAATATCTTCGCTTAGATTGATCCTGTCAATTCAGCTTGCTGTATCCTTGGTGACGTATGTATAGGATTCTTCAGTCCCATGTTTTGTTTCCCAAGTGTCTTTTAATCTGAGTCCTTGGACTATTAATTTAATATCGTTACAGGCGTTAACATTTGGGAATTGATCTTTAGGGTGTAGCACGCAATTAAAGTCGCCTCCCATTATCAAACTGTTGGTATTTGTTGGTAGCAGGGTTAGTATATCTTCTTTGAAAAATTTCGATCTTTCGTTTCTTTTGTGTGTTCCTGATGGAGCGTAAATATTACATATTGTAACTGTTTTAATCGTGACGGATATTCCTCTGCCATTTTCTATAGTGATAAGATTGTTGTGATCAATCCCATTTTTTTTATTAAAATCGCAGTTCCGGCTTCGTTGCTTTGATTATATACATATTCATATCCTGGTAGGTCAAGGACATTGGTATTACAAACTTCCTGAAGGAGGGCTATATCTACATTAGCGGCATGTAGGAAGTCTTTTAGACATTCTGTTTTCGTTTTGCTTGTTATCCTGTTCAGGTTTATCGTTGCTATACAATATGTTTGCATCTCTATCGGTACTTACTGCGTTTCCTTTTTACCGTGCTGTCAATTTCTTGATACAGTTTTCTTGTTAGGTTCTTTTGTCATTATTGCTGTATCTTCGTTTCAGTTCTTTACGGATGGTCTGAGGTTTCAGACTGTTAGAGTACGCTCTGTTGGTTCCCCTTGTGATCGGTCGTCTGCACAGCTTAGATAGATGTTTGCTTTTTCTCTAACTCCTTCTAATAGCACATTGGTATCAGAGGGTAGTTCTTTTATTGACATTGGTTGGATTTTTTCGTATGCTTGTGTTCTTATTTTCTTCCCTTTTGCTCTGGTGTTTTCATTACTTTCCACTTCTTTTGACTTTATCTTTGTTTTTATAGTGTATGTCTGGGTCTCCTCTTTGCGCGTATCTTTCTCCCTGCCTTATCGAGTCGTGTCCACTCCATTACATCAGCCGTCGACTGAGTATCATTCGTCTTCGTGAGATCACTTCTTTCGTTTTCTGATTCCATTGCTTCCTCGATTTCGTTTGGATATTTAAGTATTTCTTCTCTTTCCGTTTTATAGTTTCTGTTGTTATTGGATTTCCCTGATCTTTACAGTTTGGGTTCTCCGTCTCCTTCGTTTGGAGTTTGTTTTCTTCTGTTTGGCTTGTTTCAACGATTTTCCCTGCTATGTCTTTTTCCTGTGGTGTTATTTCTGTCGTTTTCACTTTACCGTCAGCTTCCTGCAGTGGAGGGAATTGGTGTGCGTTTACGGGTGGATGGTTTCTGTTGATTTCCTGAACATCTGTCCGGTTCACATATGTGATTGACAGTGTTGTTGACGGTTTTTCTGTTGTTTCCTCTATACTGTCGTCTTCCTGTAGTGGAGGAAATTGCTGTGCGTATTCCGGTCGATGGCTTTCGTTGTTGTTTTCCTGAACAGCTGTCCGCTTCACATACGTTAAAGGCAATGTTGATGTTTGTATTCTTTGACAGTTTGCTCTTACGTGATACACAGAATTGCATACAGCGCAAGTTCTTGGCTGGCCATTATACACTACCAAAGCACGGAAACCACACACATTGATATAAGATGGGATATGCCTAGATACTTCCATTTTTGCTATTCTCACTCCGTTTGACTTTTTGTATCTGATGTTCCCACTCCACTTATCGTCCATTATCTCTATTACTGTTCCGAATGGTTTAACTGCGTGTAGTATTGCTTCACTGGTTACTTCAAAGGGGAGATTCAGTATTCTCACATGTCTAATTCCAAGTCCTGCATTGGATACTTTAACACTGCTAACGTTTCCGTCTGAGTGATTGAATTTCAAATTTCCGGAGTACAACTCAATTATTTTCTCACAAAATTTTTCGTTTGTCATTTTCACAAAAACACTATTCTGAAAAGAATCTTACTGAATCTCTACAATTCCTTCGTCATTCAGTTTGGCCGTGTCGTATAGCCACTTGTGAATCTCAAAGGCCGTTGGTCTAACATATGCTCGGTCAAACGCAAATTTCACTGTATTCTTTCTTGTTAACGTCGCATGCGCCATTGCTTACCTCTTCTGTTTCTTTGGCCGATGACCTGCCTGATGACTGTAAATCTTCAGCTTCTTACAATATCACTTTACTCTCTTGAATATTACTTGGAACACTTAAACACTTTAACACTGTAACTGGGAGCTTCGCGGCAGTTGTCCGTTTATAAGTCCGTACCCGCCGGCTGCTAGCACCGAACTCGCATAGACCACACTACCATTTGATAAATAGGGGCAATAATCTACTACATAACCGACCATTTCGAATTTTTTTGTTTCCATGCGTGCGAAATATCTCAAAAAACTAGGGCGCATTTTTAGAAACGACTACACTACAGACATATATGCTGTGTAGCCTTCAATATATATGAAGGAGATAGAAATCCGTTCTTAACAGGTCTGATGTTATTCAAGTCAGATACTAGGTGCAAAAGGAAACTAAATTTCTACGGACATCTTCTCAGAATGAATTCTGGTAGACTAACCAAACAAGTTTTTGGCTTAAAATTTCACACTTTTCGCAGGATTTTTCGCCCTGAAGAAGGCCCCAGAATGATGCCGAAATATAATCAACAACAGAAAAAATAAATAAACGCAGCGCCAACCCCAAAAAATAAAAGTAAGAGCAATTTTTACAAACCTTTAATTTCTTCCATAACCGCATAATGAAGACTAATTGGTTCACATTGGAAACGATCTAATAGAATTAAAAATTACGGAAAAATCATAACTTGATAGAACAGGGCAGATAAAATTTAAAGATGAAAAGGTTTCCAAGAAAAATCTAAAATAAAGTCGAAGCCCATCATCTCGGAAGAGCAGAGAAGAAGAAGGTCCGAGAAAATGAAGACATACTGGGCGCAAAGGAAGTAACAACACGCAAAGAATGACCGATTCATCGATCCCCAAAGGGGGTATAAAACGAGAGAAGAAGAGAAAATGACAGGATAGTGGACCAAATTTTTAATACTTACGGAATTGTTGAATTTTTTACTGGAGGAACAGTCAAATGAATGAACTGCAGAGAAGGCAAAGATGAGAGTGGATGAAGCAGGTGATTCAGTAGATAGATTACAGTGGAAACGTTAAGGTGAAAAGATTTGCACAGGATTTAGAAGAGATTGAGGATTGCCTGAGACCAGTCCAGAGTCTGAAGACAGAGGAACGAGTGTTATGTCAGTACAATTATCATAGTGTGATACGACCGGTCTGGTGGCTCAGTGGTGCAGATTTTGACTGGTCATCGAGAGGTTCCCTGTTCAAATGCCTGCGTCGCCGGGGATTTTCAAAAGCCCTTATCCCCCAACTTTCACCTCTGGCACTGTGTAATGTGAAGTACACGAGAAGGCTTCTAAGGTTTATATTACTTGTTAAACTGTACATCCCCTATAGAGCTAACAACCCTAGTTGTAACACTAATGTGTACATATTCACAGCAAATTCAAGCCAAAAAAAATCTTCAAAGTGTCCTAGATGGCCAAAACGAACATACATAGTTGTTGTCGTAGTCGTCGTCGTTGTCTTCGTCGTAGTTGTCGTCGTAGTTGTCGTCGTCGTCGTTGTCGTAGTCGTCGTCGTCGTAGTTGCCGTCGTCTTAGTTGCCGTCGTCGTAGTTGCCGTCGTCTTAGTTGCCGTCGTCGTAGTTGCCGTCGTCGTAGTTGCCGTCGTCGTAGTTGCCGTCGTCGTAGTTGCCGTCGTCGTAGTTGCCGTAGTAGTCGTCGTAGTCGTCGTCGTAGTCGTCGTCGTAGTCGTCGTAGTCGTTGTCGTCGTTGTCGTCGTCGTAGTTGTCGTCGTCGTAGTTGTCGTCGTCGTAGTTGTCGTCGTCGTAGTTGCCGTCGTCTTAGTTGCCGTCGTCTTAGTT
>JARYHS010001425.1:0-25011 GCA_031002005.1 Vandiemenella viatica | reverse complement strand
GGTAGTAAAGCGGCTGAGTTATTGTTCCAGAGTGTCACGGCTATGATATACGGAGCCATCAGCGTTGCGAGGGGCCGCTTTTTCTGTTAACTAGACGAGGGTCTGGCTCAGGCCTGCTTGCTTCACACTTCTTCAGACTCAGTTGTAGTGCCTAGTCGACACACAAAAATTCATTCGTTCTTGGTCGGTCAGGATACCGCATGATTTAATCGATGGAATAGTCGACACTATAAGGCTTGAATTATTACCTGAATGTGCCTCTCTTTGAATGTGTATTGAAAACGAGTTAGGCGATTAGTCAGTAACTGTCTTTTAAGAAAATAAATCAATAATAAATTTGTGTAGCAAATTTATATTTGTATATATATATTAGGCTCAAAGAACGAAAACGCTCATTGAGCGTAAAAAAACGTCCACAATGCATTGTGGTTTCTGTAAAACGGCCCTAAAACATTATTTGCGTTACGGCACTTACAAAAATAGCCAGAACGCGCAGTGACTTACTCGAAATTCATGATATTTGACCACTATGCGTTGTGGTTATTAAGAAAAGCCACAACGCGTCCTGAACATTAGCTGATGTATTTTTTTTTTTTTTTTTTTTTTTGTAACTGCTTTACGTCTCTTTTTAACATCGAGGTCTTTAGAGACGGGAAAGGATGGGGGGCAAGGATGGGGGCAGGGAATGGGAAGGAATTCGGCCATGGCCTTTTGAAGGAAGCATCCCGGCATTTGCCTGGAGTGATTTGGGGAAACCATGGAAAACCCAAATCTGGATGCTCGGACGGGGATTCGAACCGCCGTCCTCCCGAATGCGAGGCGAGAACGCTAACCGTTACACCGCCCCGCTCGGTTAGCTGATGTAAGCACGGCACGACGAACAGGTTGTAACTACATCTGCTGGATGTCAATTAATAATCAGGCGATGTTAAGAAAAGAAAACACTCTTTTTCACTATCGTTTCTTTATATTTATTATTGTCTGACATAAGTTTACAATGAACTTATTAAAGAAAAATTGGTAACAAATTATCAATAATGACGCAGTTACTTACTTTTACAAGAACTATTACCGTGATATTTTACTAAGCGTGGTGGAAGAGCAGTAAAGCCCAATAGCCTCCCATTCGGTAGCACTCTGGGTTGAATCCCCCGTCCGACCACCCAGATTTGGGTTCTCCACGGTTTCGCCAAATCAATCCAGCTGAATGCCGCGATGGTTCCTTTAAAATAACAATGACCGAATTCATTCTCTTTCCTTGCCCCCAGACCTTTCCTTTCTCTAATGTCTTCAACTTCGACGCGGCGTAAAGCCAAGCACACACACACCCACCCACACACACACACACACACATGTATATTTATATATAAGCGAGCCCAAGTATTTTTCATCGATGCTCAACGTCTGGAAAAACACTCATAAGCTAAAACATTATGACCTTTGCCACCGCGAGATTGAATGCTGTCTGGTGATGTTGCAGATACGTCATGCGGTAAGGAAAGTATACAAGCGGAGCAGAGAGGCATGGGAGTCATTTCAGTCACGATACATGTAATAAATGATGAAATACTCAGAAATAAACGATTTTGACAGAGGGTAGATTGTTATGACCCGGCACTCGGAAACACGAATCTCGGAAACGGCGAGGCTGGACAGCTGTTCGCGCGCTACTGTAATGAGCATCTATGCTAAGTGATTGTAGGATAGGGGGCGATCTGTGGCAGAAAATACTGCAGAGTACAATGCTGATGCAAGCACAAGTGTTGCGGAGCACACCGTTCGACGCAAGTTGTTGAAACACGGGGCTCCGAGACGGACGGCACCTTCGTGTTCCCATGTTGAGCTAACGACATTGTCAGTTACGTCTGCGGTGGGCACGAGACTGGACCGTGTCAATCGAGGAATCATGTTTCTTGCTACCCCACGTTGATTGTCGCGAAAGGATAGTCTTCTAGGCGAACGACTGATCGAAACACGCACCGAGCAACGGATGCAGGGCGGTTCGACCTTCTAGATTTAGGTTTTCCGAAATCACTCCAGGCGAATGCCGGGATGGTTCCTCGAAGAGGTCATTGCCAAATTAATTTCATTTCCTTGCTTCAAATCGTACACCATAAAAAAAACACCATCAGTATCCCTCAAGACCCATTCTGTTCATATTAATTAACTAGCTGGTGCCCACGACTTCAATCATGCTTACAAAGAATTTTGATTGATAACTGCCGACATGCAACCACCTTAGTGCACGATGGGAGACTCGAGGCAAATCCCACACACAAACGCAAGTGTACTGCAAAGTTAAATGGAGGGACAGCCATATCTTTGTCGAAATATGAAAATTCCCTCGATCAACTACTTTCAACCTTCATATTTCCCACATTACCACAGTTACCGACATGCAACCACTGCAGTAAACGATAAGAGACTCGAGGTTATTACTACACACAAACACCAGTGATCTGTGCTATGTAGATGTGTTTGCAAAGTGAAATATAAGGGACACACACGTCTTTGGTCAAAATAACAAAATACCCTCGGTCGACCAATTTCAAGCACCTTATCTCCTACATTCGCACAGCTTCCGACATGCAACCACCATAGTACACGATGAGAGACTTGAAGCTACTACCACACACAAATAACAGTGGTAAGCGCTAGGTAGTTGTCGTTGACAAGTGAAATATAAGGATACGCACGTCTATATTTATACTGTATGGATATATAAAATTATCAGGTGTCTGCTTGAAGGTGTACCATAACTCGAGTTCAGCAGCGTGGCTGATAAAGAAATCTAATTTTGTCGTAATAATTTTTTTCAGTAAATCTTTACATTTTCCCTTTATTTCAGATGGAATAGAAATAGTCTCCTGATAAGATATTTGCATTCTGACATTTTTATTTAGTAAATTCCAATGTTTACAACGATCACTCATTATTTAATGCAGAACTTGATGGGTTTTATCCCCCTTAAAGTAAAAAACTTAAGAAAATCATAATGATTATGAAATACTTCTGAGTAAATGACAGACAAAGAAAATCGATTCCGAGCAAGAGAGAAAACCTGGTTCTGGAAACTATGTTAACCGACTCCACAACGATTTTCTTCTTCGTTTAGGTAAATGAAAGTTTGTGTCCTCAAGTATCAAGTAATGATACCCATATATCATCAGATCCTAAAAATTTACGATAGAGGTATAAATAGAGAAAAGCTGTACGTTCTTCTTCCACTTATTACAGTGGAAAGTTAGAGTTTTACTCTGTGAATGTTCACCCCTCATTTTCCAACAGATCGCTAAAGAGAGGTTTATTCTGCGAACTACGCTTCCAGCAACTAGTAGCATGAGGACGGTTTGTAAAATAGAAATTAGATTCAGATTTTTTCTTCCACGCTTGATAGTTATGTCGCTGTCTGTAATATAACTATCAACATAGTAACTGACTTACGAAGAAAATTACTTAACTATTTTATACTTTATTTCCTCGAAATTAGTAGCTTAAATTTTCTTAATTTTATGAATATCTGTTCTTCTCCCAATCATGGATTTGCCATTTATTATTATTGCAAATAGAGCCAGATATCAGATTGCCATTATTTCAGATTATTTTAGCCTATTTGCCACTCGTTTTACTTATGTAACACCTTTTGGTAAAAGTTTCAAGGATATGAGGGCATCTAGTGATTTTTTTTAACTTCCTGACTTTTTACTCAATTGATTGTAATTTTACAACATACGGGTAATCCTAGAAAGCAGTCTCACGCATCTCGTTCGTGATTCGTAATAAATTAAGCATCCGACCTTTTCAATAGAAAGAGATGCAGCCTTAAATAGCGAGAACCTATAGTGAAACTCCTAATGTTTCACCACTCATCACACACCTGAATCCTATTTATAACTTAGGATCCATCACTCGTGTCAATAGGAAGATGCGCATCCTAGAGATAAAGAGCTGGCTGATATGCGATAAGAGAGACATTAAAGGCTTCAACTGAAGACGCCATGGAAAATTGCTTAGTCACGATGGACACAGTAGTTATCAGGTTCGACGACTTTATAAATATTTTCTATTAGTTTCTGAATAATAGAGATTAAGATTGGTTTGTAAATGAGCCAACTATTCACAGATTGTGTTAACAGAAGGAAGAAACTTTTGTAGAAATAACAGTAAACAAGGAGCTGTTCACTAGTTTTTCCAACCAAGTCTGTAAAGTGATTAATTAAGCCGTCAGGAAGAGACGTTGGACAACGAGATAGTGAACTAATAATAGGAGCTAAACCAATTACATTTATAATTGTAACCTATAGATTTATTTTGTTGTGAAACATGTAAAATGACTAATAACAACAAAGACCAGTTAATGAATAAATCGTCTCTTCAAGGCCTGATCGTATATACATAAAAAAGAGTCAGAACAGATTTAAGAAATAACGGATATCAACAGATATTACTAGGTTGACTGTCAAGATAGCCGAAGAACGATATCCACGAGCGAATAAGGACTTCTGACATAAATGTACTTAGAATAGGGTAATGGAACATTAAGCACATTCGATCAGTAAGCCTATGCTAACGCATTCATGCCTCAGTAATACATACAGTGATCAGGAAACTTCTATTTTTTTTACTTTGTAAAACTTGTGTAACTCATAATAACAAGTAACATATGATCAGCTCCCATCGATCACCGTTGTTAATTAAATCGAATAAAGTAAGCGAAAATATGTTTTCCTTCCCCGAATCGTGATTTCCAAAGTTTACTGTTAAAGGTACTGTCTCTTCTAATTAAAGTTATATATGTTATTGTCTATTAGGTATACCTGCTGCGGGTTTGATTTTGTCATACTTCGAGATATACCTGTATTACTTCGTCCTCTTGATTTATACATCATGTGTATTCATACGTGTAAGACCTCACGTGCCGAGGATTCAATTCTGGCCTACGTCATGCGTTGTTTTTAAGTGTTGTATTCGTCCCGTGGTGTCCTTACTCTACAGAGCAATAATTCAAGCAATGTAATGGCAAATACAATTGTTGAGAAATTAAAAAACTTCGCTTAGCTGTATTGCCAAAAGCCCACATGCGATTTCCCTTAAAAATAACTTACGCTGACTCTTCCTATGCTCCCTGAAGTGAAGGTTCACTTGGTCGTTGCGTCAGATGGACGGAAGCTGCGCACGCCGGGAGTCGAGGCGAGGACCCGAGACGGCGCAATGCTTAGAGGCGAGCCGGCGGTCCGATGGGCGATAGCAGCGAGGCAGCATGTGCGACGAGACAATGGGAGTCGCGGCCCAGACAGGTACTTTGTCAAGTCGCCAATAAATCCCACAACAACGACGAAGCAAAACAAACCCCCTTTTGTCCGTGAGAAGTCACTGAAATATGGCCGACCACTCTCTCATTCTTGACTGGGAAGAGCCTCCGAGGGACCTGAGACATTATCTTTGGTCACTTTATAAAACGGCGATGCAGTTTAGATAAGCATGTGCCACTCTTATTTCCCTTGTCGCTCCTTGAACGGGAGCGAATTTTCCCACTGCTTTCCGTCTGTATGCGTCAGTGTTAATTATAAATGGGTACCGGCAGATTTACACTATGCGCTCCCGCAGCGATTTATCTGCTGACGGACTGGCAGCAGAGTTTTCAGTATTCCTGGACGACAGGAGTAGAATCTCACATCAAGATGACCGCTGTCCACTAAGTCATCCGAGACCGGTGGGACTCCTTCGTTTGCATGTCACTTGCAAACGACGGTGGATATTTGTAGCCTGGTAGCTTGCATGAATCAGCGGCTGCAAGCATTTGCTTTTATTTTGTGTTCCAGGCAATATCTCGGAGGAGACACTGAATTCCACATCGCTCCGCGGCAGCAACCCATCATCGGTCATCATTCACTGAGTCCAGTGTCGGATCTAAGAGGGGACAAACCGAGGCGCTTGCCCCGGGCGGCAAAACTCATGTTTGAAGGGCCCAAATATTGGTCGCGGTGACCGATAATTGGGACGGCGGTGACACATGGGGTGGCGACAGTGGGCGTGGCAAAATGATGTTCGAAGGGGTGGCAATCTCACAGATTTTGCCCCGGCTCGGAAAATTCCTAGATCCGCCACCGACTGGATCACCGGACAAATGGAGCTGTGTCCCTAACTAAGAGTGTGGACTAAATTGTTCACTCTGCTGGATTTGTAAGTACAGTATTAAGTAGTTGTTATTTCTAATGTATGTTGTGGATTCTCTGCTGTTAACTAGTGCATTGTCATGCTACTCGCTTCTGATATCTGCAGTCGTTATTAAAAGAAAGAAAGATTTTTTTTTTATGGCCTTACGCCTAGTCGACGTCGAGGTCATTAAAGCCGGGAAAGAATTGGAGGCAAGGAACGGGAAGCATCCCGGCATTCGCCTGGAGTGATTTTGGGAAACCATGGAAAACCCAAACCTGGATGCCCAGACGGGGATTAGAACCGGCCTCCTCCCGAATGCAAGGCCAGAGCGCTAACCGCTCACCGACCATGCTCGATAAGAAAGAAGGAGAGTGAAAATCCATTGCATCTACAAAATGAAACCATGGTGTTAATGAATCTACCCAAAATATTCAACTGAAAGAAGTATTTTTCACAATACTCAACCGACGGGTTGGGAAGTACTTTAACAACAGTAAGTGGGTTTACTGATTTGTAACAATTGGACTAAACAACCCTATGAAATACTCTGATCTCTGTTATTACTGTCTCAAAGAAGCCAAACGTGTTTCAGATATGTTTGTTACATAGGTCAAATGATTTGATTTCAAATTTGTGTGGTATCAAATGTGCAAGAGGAAACAAGATATCGGGGGCTAAACAGGCCAATGAGAAAAGCTTGAGCTGGACTATCTAAATATGTGGCTTAAACACAATATTCTTCTGGAAAGAATTTCTCTTCCTGTTTACAGTTGTGATTTATGCAAGGTCCACTTAAAATTTCGTTTATAGGAAGCAAGGGTTAGCGATTCCTCATTGTGTGTTGCAGTCGCTATAGTCGGTAGCTTCGGCTGGACGAGTTTATCCTGCGTTGAAATCCTCATATTTACGTTAGCGAACAACTTCATATTACAAACCGAGGAACGATCTGAATACTGGCTGGTTGTACTTTCTGCCTTTGAAACACTATTCATCTCCATTTCTCACCCGAATTCACAGCTTGTACAGAGAAAATATAGCGTACATTCTTTGTATGTTTTAAACTCTTGATTAGCCTCACTGTATAAAGTAAGTGTAGCCTAACTGTAAGAAAAGAATAGAATGAATTAAGTTTATGCTACGAATAGTGTCCTACATGTTTACACGAGACTTTTTTTCGATCAGAGTTAAAAAATTAGAAGGACCTCAACATATTTATTAAGGAAACCGTAATTAAACACCTAATTTATGAATATGCGTATAGTGAATTTAAAAAAGTTTGTGTTTAATTTGCGTTTTTTGCCATTAAACAACTGCTACTACAACGAAATGAATGTTCGTATTAATGTTATAGGCAGTTATGTCCTTCAAACCAATACGAAATTTCGTTACTTAGGATAACATTGTTATCAAACAAAACATCACAACACCATAAAATTCTACACGCTGTCTAGGAGTTTCAATTATCCTAAAACCATCAGTTGTCATTGTGCGATGTAGGAAACCATAAGTCCTACTGGACCAGCAGTTATGAAACTTTGCAATGTTGTCGATTGTAACAGCCATTATACTGTTGTTCTCCTCATTAGTCTAAGTAATCCTTAGTTTTCTAGCTTGTTATAACGTGCCCATACTCTCCCATACGTTACGACTTACACTTCCAATAATGTTTTAAATTCCTCCGCAGTTCTTCCACTGAACATTAGCTTCTATTTATAAATCTGCGAATATCACTTCTATTGGAAGGTGAAAGCTCCACCTAATCCGATGATAAAAAAAACAATAAACACAAATAGATATGCATCATTATTTACTTTCAAAAGCTAACAATATGCCAGAATATTTTGAATAGTAATAAACGTTTACCCTGCAGAAATCTTGGAGGTTCTGTTTCACTAATTGCGTTATACAGTATTTAAGACTAAACCGCCAAGCACAAATCACAGTAATCGTCGATATGGTGGACACTGGTGTCTGTTGGGCTTCCTGCTGTGCTGTGCTCCGTTCCCAGCTCGATTATGAGCGAGGCTACTCGTCTTCATTAGCGGAGGACCAGTGCGGCCTCTTGTGGGGGAAGTTTCACCACTGTCCCTCACAAATTACACCCGCTTCACTCTCAACCGAAGACAAACCTATGTTGTAATGACCGAGATCTCCCTATATTTCAGACATTTCGTGGGTCGATTTCAGGGCGAGCCTACTTAAGTCACTACAGTATAAGAATATATCCTCTTGATCTGGTTACCAACCAACATGCTAGTGCTACATCCTTCATTTGATAAAGCAAACTAGTCTGCTATGTCTGTGCTGTATTAGAGCAACCCAATGGGAGAAACTTCATCAGTGTGTTTGAAAATCACAATGAAAACTCAAAGACTATCGAACGAGTTTAGCAGGATGAGTGAGAACTAATGATGTTATCTAATCAGTCAGCTCAAATCTTGCTCCGTCATTGTTGTAATAAATCGATGTATTTCACTGGCCGCTGGAATTTGTAAACGTGCCTTGTCTTCAGTCTGTGTACTGAAAATTTTGTCTACCTGTCCTCGGGGCCCCATTTCATCTTTTTCTTTCCTTTAAATTTAGTTACATTTTTCCCATCATTCCATAAATTCAAACCATTCTTCCTCTTCCATTTACCTTTGTATGCTTTCACACTTCTTGTATAGTTTCAATTTACAGTATTTATCCTCGGTACTTAATATCATCTTATATTTTATTTCCCACTTTGCCTCGAAATTCTTCTATTATCATTGCATTTTGGCATTCTTCGTTATCAGGCTTTGCAATTATCGCTCTAAATTCTGAACTCGTTGCATCGATATTTATTCATCTTCAGACATCGTTTCATTCTTGCCCCTGTAGGTTCGAATAATTTTCTATTTTCGCTTATTCCCTGCCTTCTTATCAAGAACTACATTACTTTTCTCCACAACATCCATCACTAGTACCCCTTCTCGTTCAGTTTTCTTTTACTCGTATAACCTTCTACTGCTACTTTTAAGCGCGAAATTCCCTGAGAGACTGAAGTTTCGAAGTTCGTCTCCATTTCTTGCTTCACCTATATATTCTTCGACGCGATCATCTCCTCTCCCACTCTTTTAGTTCCAGTCTACCATCTCCGCTAAACCAATTAACTCTTCCGTCTGCCAATTACGTGCACTTACTCTCACTCTCTTCGTTCCAGTTTATCATCTTCGCAAAACCCATGTCACACTCATCAGATTTTTGGTTTAGGTCTCATGTCATATTCTCGAATCTTTTTCCCAGATTCCACTTAACGATTTCTTCTCTGTCTACCAGTTTCCTTTCCACCCTATCTTATACGTCTTTTGTAGTCAGTTTTCTTGACTCTCTTTCAAATTATCGGGTAATCTTTCTCAATTTTCTTCCAATTCATTCTGCAATCTGTCTTGACTTTGTTTCAATTCATACTGCAACCTGTCTTGATTTTCTTTCAGAACCAACATTTTGTAAGTACTAGGCTGCCGGCTGCTGACCTTCCTGTTTCGAGAGATCACCAGCTTCACTAATTTCTGACGACTTATTTAGATATTTTACTCACTCATCCGACACAAACTCCAAACCAACCAAGGCATCTAAAAATCTTCATTTGTTATCTCCTCCACACTTCTCTTAAAATTTTTCTTCATGGACTTGAGGAACTCTAATAACTCTTCCAGACATATATGATCAAATCCTAGGACCAATGTCACGCAGAGAAATGGTACAAGCAATTCAAAACACCATAGAAAAATCACACTTTAGTCGGAATATGGACCGACATAGAAGTCTGACATATCACAGTCTGAAGTATAATATTCAAAATACAATTCAAAAATCCTCTCTCTTCCACATTCCCACAAACACACAGATATTAAGCTACAGACACTATCATACGTCACGAGCAACCAACAATAAAACATCTGAAATATTGTAATATACGAGTTATATACTGTCTAAAGAAACAGCTTCCTTATCTGAATAGCCAGCGTTAAGCCCAGGAAGAAGCGAAGTAGAGTCTGAGGCATCAATACCGACGACCAAGGCAAATCTAATTATGGACGAGATCGCAGCCATTTGGTCCCGGCTTCGTCCCATCACCCATATGCCACGAAAAAGTTCGTCAGTCATCTCCAAGGGCAACGTCCAATCACATACCACAGCTCCGAGCTTGGTGGGCAAGCGATAACGCTCGGGCATAATATTCGGGATGGCGCATATTCAAACCCGGACATTCAAAATCGGTTTTCCATGGTCTCCCGGAATTACTACAAGTGAATTCAGATTTTTTTTTCAGTTAGGCCATGGACTAGTTCCCTCTCGTTTCTTGTTCTTATTTCTCTCCCGTGTCTAATGTCTTCGACGTCAAAGTGCCATAAAAAAAAAAAAAAAAAAAATATCCAAACTGCGAGATAGTGGTTGCAATGCATTTGGTCTTAAAGTTCCCGCGTCTTCCCACGAAGAGACAAGAGATCACAAAAATTTTACCAAGGCACGTTTGAGGTCAAATGTTGTTTCGATAGTCCACTCGTTCACGTGAACATCAAATATGCTGAGCAGAAGGCATTAATTCACTATTCAAGGCACATGCGCCTCAAAGACTGCCAGCCTTTTTTTTCATTTTTCTCAGTTGTTCATTATCTTTACATACAGAGAAGCGTCACATATTTCACCTTGTAAAAAATTTAAATATTTTCTCAAAATCGAAAGATTCTTCCTCACTCCAGGAAAATTCCGGGATGATTCTTTAAAAACTGAGTGGCCGGATTTATTCCCGTCCTTAATGACCTCTATGTCGACAAGGCACAAACCAATAAGCATTATAACTTAACTAATATAAAAAAAAATAAAAAAAGCAGAATTGGGGAGAACTAGAAGCAGATAAAAACATCCAAAAGGTTGACGTAAGGAGCCGCCTTCAGAATGAAGGGACTACGTACGAGCAGTTCTGGAATCACCTGTATATTGTCCACTCAGATTTAGTAAATACTATGATAATCCTTGGTTTCTATTCTAGTATATACCTTACGTAGTTAGTCTTCTCGATGAACTTCAGACACGTTTTTGTTCAGTGGTGCATGACTCGATCTTCTGGTCCGTCTATCTGGCGCTGCGAACACGAAGTTATTAATATGCATAATGCGAAGTGAATCACATTACATTATTGAGTTCCTGATACCTTACCCCAACCGTATGCCCTTCTAATTATGGGAAATAAACGGCGTGTGTTTTGCTAAAGCTTCCAGCAACACTCTAATGTCCTCCACTTTTGCCTCTTTCTGTTCTTGTGTAGTCCGACGGCTTCTTATAAGTCGATGATATGACCCCGCATTAAAGCTGTATTTATTGACACCTAAGCCACGTTAATTTGACATTAAATTGCATTTACAAGCGAAAAAAATGGATTCTTCGAGCAATGAATAACTTCGATTGCTTATTATACGAAAATAAGCATCGTATTGTAAATAACTAGACTCATAAGCGGAATAACTTTTCTCAATAGGTATGTTTCAGATGTAGAGCAAATCACATTTTGTTGTAATTTATTACAGAGGCGGCACGCATCAAGAGGCAGGGGAGAAAATCGTAAGTCAAGTTGAATTAAAGTGTTGAAACAGACTTTAGTTTCAATTACGTCATTATTTTCGACAGTTAACATATATATATATATATATATATATATATATATATATATATATATATAATTAATAGTCTGGAATAATAATGTTCACAGAGTTACATAAGGTTGAAGCAAAAAGAACACCATGCATTCGGTAAGTTGAGTCATTGCAGTAATTATTTAAATCACCCCAGTGAAATGAGATAGAAACAAATAGAATTCTTGAGTAAGAAAAGGAGTAAATAGTATTCATTGATTCTGTCTGAGATTTGATGATCTAGATTGATCAATATGTGGGGATACTTTTAGAAATATTAGTAATTATTGAATGAGACTAAACGAAATTTATCCATATAAAGTTTTAACTATATTGGCATTGTTAAAAATGAACATGATTTATAAGCAATCCTGTAAATATTATGAAACTTACTGTAAAGCGAGAGATTAGGAGAGGGGAGGTTGAAAACTGAACTCTCCATGATCGAACAATCGAAATCCACTTTCCTCTGTGTGGTAAATGACAGGTTTACTTTCGTTGTCATTGTTTAAATTTGAATTAAACATCACAACATCACAGGACAAGGAATTGATCTAATATTGAGGGTTTATAAGTTTACAGATACATTTTTGAATTTTCTTTTATTAAAGTTAAATTTTAAATGCGATGAAGCATATGCCCAAGTGGAAATTCTATACAATACTACATTCCAATTTCATTTTAGTATCATAAATTCTATAGCTGAACCATCCACCTGCTTTTGTTCTTTCCGAATTTATTTTGAATGCTTGGTAATTTATTAGAATCCCTGGCTCCTTTACCTACATAAGAAAATCTTCTTTTACCTTTACATCTGAAATCGAATGCCAATTTATGCTCATAGTCATCTGTATGCTTCCACGTACTCTACTATTATCCATGCAATCCTCATACACTCCTAGCACTCTCTTCAGCCTCCTCATGCCTTCCAATAACTACCAACCAAGCTCTTCTGTCATATCAATTACTGATTGCGTTATGCGATAATTTCCACACAAAAATCTAGTTTCTCTGCTTTCCACAAACTCCAAGTCGTGTATTTGACACCCATACTTCACAACCATAATCAAGTAATGCTCAAACCAATGTTTTGTAACCCAATTCAATTTTATAGACGTGACCAAATACTGCGTCTACCGTCGAATGCACAATACTCTAATTTTTACTGAAAACTGGCTAAAAATATAGTAGCATCACAAGAAGAATTTCTAAAGACTTTTTTTAGTTATTGCTTCTACTTAAAGAAGCATCTCGGTTTTTGAGACCGCAAACCTGAAATCAGAAATTTTCGACAGATAAGTTAGTCAAGAAATATTTCTACACAACTGAACAATTGCAGTCCCACGTTTAAGCATGCTGACGAAACTGTTGCAGCATTTCTTAAAAGTTAGTGTTTTTTCTGATTTGTTTTGGCTGATGGAAACTGAACAATGTTCTCATAACTAACACGTTCTATGAAAGCGAACTTAACACACCCGCATTAGCTCTTACAATTTTTCTTTGTAAATCTGCAACTACTGTCAAAATACAATTTTGTAAACAAAAGCGACTGGTACAGAGCCACACGGAAATTTCCTTAAGGTAAGAATATTAAGGAGAAGCAAATTCTCTTGTGAACAACTGCACATTATAGAAGAATGTAAGCTGAGGGTATACACTATAGACAAAAAAGACACCCTGAGGCCACCAATAAATCTGACGAGGTTAGATACATATTTATTAATTAAATCTCTGTTTGCATATATATTAATTTAATTCTCCACTGTGTGATCTGTATCCTTTTTTTCCATACGATAAATAAATAACTGTGACACCATTTAAAGCTATGATTAATTACCATTGGCATGAAAAATGCCACTAACATTTCTAATTTTGAAGCTTCCTTCCCGCTGAACATAAAAACAATTCATTCTTGGAAGGATAAGAATGAAAAACTTTTACCTGGAGTTAATATGATCAGTAATGTATTGAGTTTATTAACTTCCGTAAGAAGAAAACGTCTTGTTGGAACCGCCTGTTTACTCGTGTTCTCGCGAGCCCGCAAACGGCAAGCAGAAAAGTGAGCGATGCAGCAGGAGGGAGTGCGGTACAGGAAGGGTTCGCGGCGAGAGATGACGATAATGGAGAGGAATGGCCCGAGGACTCATCAGGAGGCCGGGCCAGGACGGCCCCAGGCGGACCCGAGCGGACCGTCCCGGGACCGGCCCAGCTCGGCCGCCGTAAATCTGTCAGCGGAGTCAGCCCATCCGTCAAGGGGGCCGCGGGGCCCCGGGGACCGCCGCCTCTCTTTCGGACGCCCCAGCATTTAAATCCACCAGCTAGAAGTCAGAAAGCGCGGAATCTGGGCGCTCGCCGGCGACGAAAAGTCGCTCTGTACGCTGACTTCAATTAGCTAATGGTACCGATTTCGTACCAGGTTGTAGAATACGATATCTTTCAGCTTCCGTTTTATTCCTTGTAACACCTTCATCTTACGTGTCCTATAATACGGATAAGACTATTTCTATAACATTTCAACACTACAAAAGTACCTTGGATTAAATAGAATACATCATTAAACAAAATTTTAACTTCAAGAATTCCTATAACATCCCGCTGTCTGAAGAAAGTAAAAGGAAACATGAAGAATGCAAACTGCATTTTGTTAAAAACTGCATTTGGATCGCTTTGTTTTCCGATGAAAGTAAAAGTCGACGCGATCTGGAATCTTGGGAGTTATACCGGCATCAAGACCCTTCCAAATAATAGGATATTCTACACTGGGGTGCAAAACTTAAGGACGAAAGTAATTTTCGCATGCTGTATCACGGCCAAGTAACATAGTTCACTGAAACTTGAACCAAACATAGAAATATCTGCTACAGTATGGTACAATAGGCAACTGAAAGAAATACGCGATCAGATCAACAGGAATGACACTTTTGTACAGAAACAATAAGTTACACTGAAGTCACTGCGACTCATGATGGTCCCGTGGGCATTACAAAAAGGAGGAACATGGTCCTTTAAAGGGTGTGCGATCGCCACTGACAATGATGCATACTCTGCAACATGCTCCCATGCTGGCCACATTGATGGTAAGGGATGTTAATGTGGTAGGACGATCCATTCTTCCACCAGCATGGTTGACAAATGTTGCAACGTTGTTGGTGCATGTGGACGTACTGGTATACGTCTCCCCGACGCATCCCACTCGTACTCGATGGGAATTTAAGCCGGGGGAACGTGTATGCCAATCCGTTCGTCGAATTTCCTCTCGTCCCAAGAACTATTTCACCTGCGCTGTTAGATACGGTTGCGCATTGTCATCAATAATAATGAAGTCAGCGGCGAATGCACCCCTGAAAAAACGCACAAGGGGAAGGAACACAGTGTCACAATAACGTTGACCGGTGAGTGTACCGAGTTCAAAGATTTGGAGGTCGGTATGCCCTTGCAACATTATGCCCCCCACCCACCCTACACCATAACTCGCTGATCACAGAAACGATCATATTTTACTATGTTCTTGAGTACACAACGTGTTCCAACCTCTTACCAGATGAGGGTGGTTCTAGAATCAATACTCATACTGAACCTGCTTTCATCTGAGTAGATTGCGACCCCACTCCTCGTCGATTCAGTCCTGATACTCTTGGCACCATCGCAAACGGTTCCGCCGTTGTGCGCAAAGAGACCATACCCATGCAGTCGCCGTGCCACTGTGGAGCCTGAGATTGGTGCCTTACGGCCCTTTTAAATGTGGTTACAACTGAACCAGATATTTGACGTGGGTCCCTTCATGCCTATTGCATAGTGTAGTGGTTACCTGCTGTAGTTGACAATGGTTGACCACCTCCTACTCTTTTGGCAGCAGTAGTAATAGAACAGACATAATGCCTTTAGTGTAATTTTATTTAATTTCACAGAACGTACAGGTAAGTCGGTAATATAAGATCTCTGAAGTAGAGGCATTGTAGGATTATCGCTGACGATACATGGCGTGTGAATTGTGTTGAGATGTTGATCGGCGGACAGCGATTGTTTTCTTAAGTGTTAATCTGGATTAAATGTAATGTAATTATTAACAATTTTCAAAGTAAATGAACCTGCAATTTTGGGAGACGAAGTGTCTGGTAATTTGCTTCTGTAGGGAAGAACAACTTTGACGATGAAATAAAAAGAAAGTTGCAAATGTGCATTAATTTATTGTGTATAACTGTAAACTTTGAAAGTTGTTATATGTACTACTGAAGCTAACCAGACTGGCGACTGTGATCTAGGTTAATTTGCAATCTTCATCGCTTTTTGAAAGTAACTCTATAAGTATACATTTTCTTCAATACTTAAATAGACAGTGATCCAGACAAAGAAAATAATTTGAAATAGCTACACAGTGCCTGTGATTCGGATCGCTCCCTACACACGTGAAACAATGTTGCGAGCAATACCAAACTCCTGGGTTACTCTTGTCACATTTCATCCTACTTCTAGTTTCTCAATAATTCTTCCCCGTGTGAAATCATCTAAATGTTGTCACCCGGCCATGTTGCAATGAAGAACACAGTAAAAGCTCACAAATTGATACACACTGTCTTATCGCGTTCCATCAAGTGCCTCATGCTGTGGGGCCAGACCCATTTGGCGCTATGGCCGTGTAACTTACAACTTACTGTGCATGGGTGGTAGATCTCTAGCAACATGCTTTCAAATTTCCACTGGGTAATTAATATGTTATGATACTTCATCTATTTCGTTCTTAAGTTTTTCACACCAGTGCATGAAAGTCGTTACCAGTAATAATGGTTTAACTTACAAGCCTGCAAGCGATATACTTCTTATAACCTGCTTCTGAAGTACAGGGGTTTAGCTTCTTCCAACCAAATACCAACCTCTACTTAACGTGGTGCACGCTCTTAGTATGGACCAGGTTCTGGCGATTGTAGTCAAGCACTACACTGCATGTGAGAATTGATTCTTCCCTGACGTACAGATGACAAAAATTCTTCCCTGGTGTTCTGCTGGATCAGTTCTTCCATGTGCGACGTTTCGAGAACAGTCTCTGCTATCTTCATCGGGCGAAAAGGTTGAAGTTGACCCTGCGACAGCAAGACACCGAGTGTCATTACACTAAATGTCAGTGACCTCCGAAAGGAGGGCGGAGGGGCTAGGCGGGGTATATGACAGTCTCTTGCCTTTCGATTTGGAAACAACCCTTTTACTAAGGGTAGAATTTCACAAAGCTATCAAAGATCTGAGCTCAAATAAGACAGTAGAAGTTGATTAGATTTCTGGATAACAACTGAATCTCTTAGAGAAGAAGGAAGTAGGTTAAAAAGCAGGGGAGGTTATAATAAAAGTAACATATTTTCATTCCTAAAGAAAGGACATGCTGATAAATGTGAAATTGATCGAACAATAAGTTAAACATCAAATGCTTCAATATTACTGACAAAAATAATATGTAGAAGAACAGAAAGGAAAATGAAAAAGATAACAGTTGAAAATCAGTATGGGTTTAGGAAAAACCGTGGTAAAATGGGAGCAATTCTGCGTTTAATATTGATACTGAAAGGGTAGATCAAGAAAAAAAATATATACTTAGAAACAGCCGTTGATAATTTTAGATAGGACAATATGCTCAAAATTTTAACGAACCATAAAAGAATCAAGTAGCTATTATTAAAATAAAGAATCAATGGAGACAAGCGTCTAGGAAGGATGTGCGGAAAGTTTGAAGTCTATCCCTACGAATACTCAGCAATCAATATGCTTCGATTTAGTGATTACATTGTGCTATTAGCGGAGAAGAGTGAAGATACTGAAAAGTTAGTGAACGACATGAACAAAATACAGACATGAAAATTTGGTTTAAATGTAAACAAAAATAAGACAGAAATGATAACAGTAACAGTACATTAAACGTAAGGAAGATCAAATATAAAAGTAGAAGTAAGAGAATTTTGTAAAATTACAGCTGGTGGCCGAAGCAAAAACGATGTCGATAGCCAAACAGCACTTGCGGAAAGAGAGTCTGGGGAGCGCTGCACCTTATGGTAGTGAGGCATGGAATTCAAGAGTATCAGAAATAAAGATAGTGTTACAGAAGGATTTTGATAACTAAGCACACAAATAAAGCACGAAAGGAATGTGTTTTGGAAATGATGGGCGTGGAAGAGTCTCGCAGAAAGAAGAGCTAAATGACGGATCTCATTTTAAGTCATGCTGGATTGTTTAATTTATTAATACACGGAACAAACAAATGAAAAATTGTTGAGGAAGAAACAGATCAGATATCAGAGGAAGTAAGTTGTAATGGGTATGTGGAGACGAAGACGTTAGGTCAAGAGAGGAAGAGATGGAAATAGCATCTGACTATTTGAGACACGAATTGTGGTAAAGAAAAAAAAGAAGAAGAAAACAGCGATTTCCATCCCAATCGGCACAAAGAGCTGAAATAACTATCTTCATTGCTACTGGCTCGTAGTAATAGTAATAGAAAAATTACTTAAAACTAGATAAAATTAAAAGTCCTTTCTGTTGAAACCGTCTTATGCCTATAGTATGTATTTTCATGTAGATTTCTTGCTCTTTTCCTCAGTTTTTCTTAAATGTCAACCAATTTTGGTTTCAGCTTGTATTTACTACCAAAGACAAATTACAACAATCAAAACTATGGTTGTAAATAGCTACATTTAAAGATTTAAAGTTATTTTCTCTTATTGACAGGTTTTATATTTCAATATAAGACTTGGACAATTAATCAGGTGTAGATTTCGGAAGTCTTTGCGATATTTTTATACTTATAGCCTTGAAGTTTTTTTAAAAAAAATGTAAACTATACCAAATATAATTACTCATTTTGATAAAGATATGTAGAATCTTGGAATGGTTAGATATAAAGGTATCTTGCGTAAGCAGTGGCCTCATGGGGGCATAGGGTGAGGATCCAATAAAGTAACTCTTGACGGTGCTTGGTCAGTGTCTGCCATCTCACAGCATATTTTAGCTGCATGCAGGATAGGAAAGGTTTACTACGCTTTTCAGTGTGGTGTTACCAGGAAAGTATGGATGTGAAGAACGAATGTCAACTTCGCTCTATTCTTCATTCAGCGTCGTAGTTTTTTCAGTTAGGCAAGAAATATATGTATTAATAGCTCTTCACGTGTCATCAGTTGGTTCGCGAGATTTACGTTGCGTCCACTGTATTCTTGTACTCTATTGTCCCGATGTTTCGTCCGAGGCCTCCAGTTAGCTTCAGGGGTCAAGTGGACTGCTGGGTGAATTAGACACTTGCGTTGTGTCCGGGTGTTCTCTCGTTTATAATGGAGAGGCTACTGATTTCCTATCAACCATCGGTTACATCAGTTACCAGAATTAAATCTCTGAGTACCCAATGTTTGGTAGGGAATCGATATTCTCTCAACTATAAAAGCGAGAATGGGCTGATAAATCGGTCAAGCATATTCAGCAGGTGGCTTGACCCTGGAGAAGACCGGAGGCCTCAGTCCAAACGTCTGGGGGAAACGAACAAAAATTGAACGTAGCGTAAACCTCGCGAAGCAATTGAAAACATTATGACGCCTGCGAAAACCATTAAATCTATTATAGATTTTCATGTATTCTATCGATTTTTTTTCTTGTGAGAAATTGTAACATATACTTATCAGTTGCATCATTTTAATGCTACTATAATTTAAATGTGTTTCTTGACACTCTTAAGCGGTTATCTTCACTATCATACGGTTAAAGCGTGCTGATAACATTATGCATCAAGGGTTAGAAACCTACTGAGTGCGTCCAGAAATGAGATCCCCTGCAAGATAATTGTCTCAAGTGGTCCAGAAGGAGTAGCAAATGGTAGTTCCATAGTTTTCAAACCAGAAAGATAACAGACAGAACACCACCAGTGTGAAAATAGAAAGATGTAGTAAAGCGAAACCATGACGGAGATCAGCGAATGAACAAAGCTTCAGCTATTTTTCGTGGTTTCCTGAAGTTAATCGAGGTTTGGTTAATTGTGAAAAATGGATTATACACTTGCTTGAACTGAGTTGCGCAGCATGTGGGAGGTATGTGATAGGGAGAAGTTTTAAAGTCCTTTATCTGCTGGAGAGTGGAGGTGAGGGAACTGGAATACGAAACCTTGATAAGGTCTTTGCTCGAGAATGGTAGAATACTATGAGACCCATATTTTACGTATCATTTACAAGAGGTGGATATGTAAAAAGAAAGGCAGCAAGATTTTATATTACAGTAGAACACAATCAGTAACTAAAAGGAGCTTGTTTAATTTTTTTTTTTTTTACTTGTGGCTTTACGCTTCATCGACGTCGAGATCATTAGAGGCGGGATGGGACTGGGGACAAGAAACGGCAAAGGTATTTTGCCATGGCCTCCTAAATGAAGAATCCCGACATTCGCCTGGAGTGATTTGGGGAAACTATGGAAAACCCAAATCTGAATGCCCGGACGGGGTTTCAAACCGGCGTCCTCCCGGATGCGACGCCAGATCGTTAACCGCTCACCCAACACGCTCGGTAGCTGGTTTAGGAATCGCTGGAAGACTAGAGGTGTATGAACATAGTGCTGAATGTGTTCGAGGCATACATTTACGGTTAGATTTGGACGGCCAAAATATTAGGCAGAAAGGGGCATAACCATAACGAGCACTCAATTTCAAGCATCACGGAATGGTAAAGTTTTCATTTGTGGGTAAATAGTCCAGGGACTGAAAACAATTATCGAGGGAGACGATAAATATTTTACCAAAAACAATGGAAATGCTTAATTTAAAAATTTTGGTAAGCCAGAAATATGAGGGAAGCGACATTTCCCGCCGATCATAATCTACATTATAATTGATAATAACAACAATTACACTTGTCTAATGTTAAGTAAAAAGTGTGCTCTGTATTTTATATGGACTAGAAAATAATAATAGTTGATAATCATGCGTCCCTTTCGCGACACAGTAGTTGAGAAATAACAAATACATTTATTTTTCACGATATTATAATATCTGGTACGTACACTCAGAATCAGATGAGTGGGATCTGTTAGCAATCTCTGTTTGTCTGTACAGAAATTCTTACTTTAGTATTCTAAGTAGGTAAAAAATTGGAGTAATACTAGCGAAAGCACTCGGCGCAGAATCTATTAACGTAAATCTGAAAGTAAGGATTATTCATCACACTTTGGAAGACAGTTGCATTATATCACTTTAGATCAGGGATGGCCAACCCGCGGCCCGCGGGCCGCTTGTGGCCCGCGGTAGGTCATTTTGTGGCCCGCGGAGCTGGATCATTAATTCATTATATACCTAAGCTTTGACTTTCATTGGTGATATCTACACTAAGTTAAGATGATATTCAACCAAGATCATCGCTCGATTGATCTTGCGTGGATGGACGGTGCGGATGTAAACCGAGCCTTATCCTGTAACTTTAAGCGCGTTAGGGGTTCGCCTGACTGACCTCCTAGCTGTTCATGTTTCTACTCATAGATGGAAGTACGCTCTTTGTTTTGATCGTTGTATTTGATTTGAAATGCATTGTGTACATTCCATTTGTCTGCTGTCCTGTTGTATTTGTGGAGTGTTGTGATCGACTTTTAAGAACGAGTTTCGGTTTTATACAAGGAATTAGTATTGTTAAAAATACGTGATATTTGTGTTGTTGCATCTTAACCGAATATACGCCGGGAAAGTCTCCACGCACACAACGAATATATGCCTGTTATTATTATTTTTAAGCGTTGCGATTTTAGAAGTTTCTGCAAAATACAAGCACGTGCCTTTTATTTCTCTTTCTAGTTCAATTAAATAATGGCGTCAACTAGCAAAAATGTTGGATTAAAGAAGCCAAAAGCTGCAGATGAATTGAGAAGTTTTCAGGATAAGTGGACAATTAACTATTTTTTTTTTTTTTTTTTTTTTTTTTTTTTGTAGAATTTAAATCAAAGCCCATATGCTTCATATGCAAAGAATCTGTTTCTGTATTGAAAGATTATAAATGAAACTAAACATGAAAATAAGTTTGATGAGTACTAAGGACAATTTCGATCAGACCAGGTAAATGACTTAAAAAGAAAACTTTCTGCACAGCAACAGATATTCACTAGCACTGCTGGAGAGTCAACATGCCACGTAAAAGCGAGCTATGCAGTAGCTTTAATGTTAGCCAAGAAATCGAAGCCGTGTCCAGATGGTGAAATGGTCAGGGAATGTTTGGAGAGCATCTTTGAACTTATGGGTTCAGAAAAGAAAACGGAATTTTCAAAAATAAGCCTCTCCCTTCAAACTATTACCAGACATGTGAGAGACATTGGAAAACATATTGAAGTTAATTTTAAAAGCAGAGCGCCTGATTTCGTATATTATTCTCTAGCATTGGATGAAAGCACAGATCTAACAGATACTGCCCAAGTAGCGATTTTCGTAAGATGTGTTGATATCCATTTAAACAAAACAGAAGAATTAGTGGCTCTATATCCACTTAAGAACACTACAACTGCACACGATTTGTTAGAGTCAACGAAAGGACAGTAACATTAAATTGTTTTTCTTTAAAACTTCACAACTTATCTGGCGTGACGACGGATGGAGCTCCAGCAATGGTTAGAAAACATGAAGGTTTAGTAAAACTGATTAAAAATGAAGCTTGAAAACTTGATAATACCTCATTATTAAATTTTCATTGCATTATTCATCAAGAGAATTTATGTGCCAAGTCTTTAAAAATGGATCATGTCATGAGCGTGGTTTTCAAAATAGTGAAGTTCTTTAGATAGAAGGGGTTGAACCACCGTCAACTTCAACAATTCCTCAAGCATTTACATTCTGACTGCAATGACTTTACATTGTATACTAAAGTAAGATGGTTGTCCCGTGCAAAAATGTTAAAAAGAGTGATTTGAAGGAAGAGATACAATCATTCTATGCAAGCAAGTATCTCAGAGTTTGAAGACGTGACTTGGATTTGTGACTTCGCGTTTCTAATCGACGGAACTAGCCATTTAAATAACCTAAAAATTCGTCTGCAAGGCAAAGACCAATTGGTTAATAATATGTTTGATGATGTTACCGCGTTTCAAATGAGACTTGGGCTTTGGGAACAACAGTCAAAAAATAAAAATTTCACTAATTTTTGCACGCTATCATTGCAAACAGACGTGACACAAGCGTTGGGGATTAAGTACAGTTCATTGATATTAAACTTGAATCTTGAGTTTGAAGACCGATTTCAAGATTTCAAAAAACATCATATTCTTTTATCTGCATTTGCAACGCAATTCTCCGTTGATATAAATTCATTTCCAGGAAATTTGCAAATGGAACATTGCGAATTGCAGTGTGACGCACAGCTTAAGGAGAAATTCCACTAGAATGGGTTGGAAGAATTCTATAGAAAATATCTGGACAAGGAGAAATATACTGCATTTTACAAACATACTTTCGCTATTTGGAAACACTTATGTGTGTAAAACAGCTTTCCAGCCGGATGAACAGTATCAAGTCACAACACAGAACAAAAATCATCGATGTTAAGTTGGAGAACTTTATGCGTGTAGCCACAACTTCTCTCGGCATTAAAATTGATGCCCTTAGTTCCGCAAAACAAAGTCGCATTAAGATAAATGTATATTTAATGTTTCATTAAATATCTGTATTTCATTTTAAGTGTTTTTTTATTCCTAAAAATATTAAAGTATTTTTTCCAAGAAAGTAATTCATGCTGCCAGGTAAAGAGTGGTAGTTCTAAAATTTGGCCCGGCTGTTGAAAAGGTTGGCCACCGCTGCTTTAGATGATTAGGTCTTAATAATCTATATTTTATAATCAACAGTTCCAAAGGAAAGAGTAATAGGAGCTTTTGACTTGCAGTTCGAACAGAGGTAGTAATACGATGTATTCCATTAGTTCAAAAGGGAAGTGCAGTAGGACGAGAATTATTTTATATATAAATTATCTTCGGAACAACTGAATAAAAAAAATCTGATGATATCGCTTTGTACATGAGTCAAAAATTGAATATAATCAAAATCTGCAACGAGAGTTCGATGATATTTCAGGCTAGTGCGAAAACATTTGCTGAAATTAATCAGTGAGAAATTCGAAGTAACAAATAGAGAATCCCTGTCACCTGTCGATGTCAATCAAGCAGCTAAATTAAGCAGCTGAATCTTCCAAACAGTAAACACTATCAAGTACTTGAAGGAACGCCACAGAATAACATGAAATCCACAATATAATCCGCGGTAGAAAAAGGAAACGCCAGACTGGGTTGTATGGGATGAATTTTGAAGAATTATATTGGTGATCCCAAAAGCAGCGAGGTGTAATATTTCTATGTTTCAATGAAACATGGGACTAAAATCGCTTAGGATTAAAGGAAAATACTTAAAACTTCAAAAAACAGTTTTCAATTTTTTATTAGTTACTACAGCTGCTAAATTTCATTCAATCATTTTGGCGAAAACATACGGCTATCTAAGACAGAATTTCCACGCAGACTTACGAGGAGGTGACTTCAACTTGCCATATATCGACTGGAGTAATTACATTCACATTATTAGCGGCAGGTAAAAAAAGGCTACTGAAGTCATTCTCGATTTGTTATCAGATCATCATCTTGAACAGCTGGTTACTGAACCTATCCAACATCCTGGTGGTAACGAAAATATTTTAGATCTTATGTTACAAACAGGCCAGAATTATTAACAGATATTTCAACGACCGTACACAAGCGGTAATCGTAATGGTGAAATTAATAACTGAGCGTAACAAGAAGAAAGTAAGGATTGTTGAAAATTCGCAAAAGGTTTCAAAAGATTGTTTTAGAACGGACCTGAGGGATAATTACTTGATCTTTAAAGTAACAAGAGACTGTTGAAGAGATGTGGTATCAATTTATACGTCATGGAAGGTATGAACATACGTATTCGGAAAGGGACAGTCACGGAATGATCCACTGCCGTATACGCGTGAAATCAGAATATTACTCAAAACGCAAAGGAGGATACACGTATGCTTAAAAATGACGGCGTACCGTAGTGACATCGAAAATGTAGTTAAGATGTAGTATTAAAAATGCGACGTTTTAGGCCTTTAATGACTTGCGTTGAAATTCGATTTCGGGAAGCCTATATAAAGCCATTACAAAGAAATTTCGATCGTTCGTAACAAAAGTCAGTGGTAGGAACAATAGTATGCCACCA
>JARYHS010001423.1:0-15332 GCA_031002005.1 Vandiemenella viatica | reverse complement strand
TTGCAAGACCTCGGCGGCTGGGCAAACCCAATCCTGGCGGAATTCTACGTCGAATACGCCCGCGTGCTCTTCGAGAACTTCGGCCATCGCGTCAAGTGGTGGATCACCTTCAACGAACCGACCATGGTGTGCGCGGCGTATGGTGATTCGAAGGTCCTCGTTCCTCGACTTTGCGAACCAGGTGTCGGTGATTACCTTTGCGGGCATACCATCATCAAGGCACACGCTCTTGTTTATCACCTATACAAGGACGTCTACTGCCAGAATCAAGGGGGAAGAATTGGCATAACCCTGAATTCTAAATGGTATGAACCAGCAACCGACAGTGAAGACGACAAGGAAGCTGCGGAAAACGCACTACAATTCGATCTGGGTTGGTTCGCACATCCCATCTTCAGTAAGGAAGGAGATTACCCAGAAGTGATGCGTCGCAGAATTGACCTTAATAGCAAAATCGAGGGTAGGACCTGGTCGAGATTACCGCAGTTTTCACCAAAATGGGTGGAGTATATCAGGGGTACTTACGACTTCTTTGGATTCAACCATTATTCCACCAAGCTGGCGCAGATGAACACTACCGGAACCAATCCGTCGCGGCAACGGGACAGTGGTGCCACGACCTTCTACAATACATCGTGGCCGCAAGAGGGCGCCGGACCATTCCGTGTCGTTCCTTGGGGATTCCGGAAAGCACTTAACTGGATATCTCAACAGTACAATGGTGTTCCCATCCTTGTCACAGAGAATGGATATGCTGACGATGGGACCATCAATGACTATAGAAGAGTTTCCTTTATCGCTAACTACTTACGGCAATTACTGAATGCTATTCATTACGATGGATGCAAAGTGTTTGGTACACAGTGTGGAGCCTTATAGTGATTTGGAATTTTTTAGTGGATACAGGGTTCACTTCGGGCTGTATGCTGTTGACTACTCTACGCCGGACAAGAAGCGTTTGCCGAAACTGTCATCCAAAGCTTACGCCGAAATCATAAAGTTAAAATACATTCCTGACTCCTATTTGAGCATCAGCCTTTAAGTACTCCAGAAATATATTAACGAAGAAGTCATGCAAAAGAAATTGTATATGGTTTATAAACATCTTGATTTTAAAGTAACACTTCAGTACTTTCTCTTAAATTGTAATTACAATTAAATCGACGATTAAAATATGAGTAGTCTTTAGTCTTAGTTAGTCTGCTGTGTTCTTAAGAGAAGTCATAAAAAAATAGTAACTAACTACACTGTTCTATCCTGTCTTTATTGTATCTTTCAGTTGAAATTAAAAATTATGTCCTTACATGTATTTGTTTTAATTATTACCCTTGACCTTAGCAATAGAACGTCACGTTCTTATGTTTCGTGAAATTCATTTTAGCATATTAATTTTTTAGAAACATATTCCGTCTGAAGGTAGCGAAACAACGAATGTAATTATCATCTTATCAACAATGTATACACCAAGTTATCGGTATTACTTTAAAATGAAACTCTGAAAAATATCATGAAATATTTTTTTCCTGATTCAAATATCCACAGCGCTCTCTATCTGATTGTTACTTTCCATTATTATAGACGTTTTCTGAAGAGGTTATTATAATGCGAGATTCTTCTTCCAGTGTCAATATAAGCTCCAAGAAGTTCTGGACAGCTATTCTGGAAATGGGGGCTCGAATACCCGCCCAGCCATCCAGTCTGCAATTTTCC
Source organism: Vandiemenella viatica (assembly GCA_031002005.1). Lineage (NCBI taxonomy): Eukaryota > Metazoa > Arthropoda > Insecta > Orthoptera > Morabidae > Vandiemenella > Vandiemenella viatica. The sequence continues at coordinate 13,622 of JARYHS010001423.1, read as the reverse complement.
GTGGGTTTTCTCAGTCACTCCAGGAAGATTTTAGTATGGTTCCTTCAAAAGGTGCTGGCCCAATTCCCCTCCTTTCCTTGCCTCCTGGCCTTTCCTACCACCAGTAATTTCGATGTCAACAAGACGTAATGCAATAACCGAAAGAAAAAACCTACGGAAACTTAACAATAGTTTAATGTATTGATCATTAGCATTGAGACTAATGTATTCATTGAAATATGTTTTGCTAGCGATATTTTATGGTAGTAAATTCAAGTCTGGTGATGGAAATTTGATTGCTACAGATTCAGGGTAGCCATTAACAAGCAAGCACTGAACTGTGTTATTGCCAAAGTTAATTTGTAGTTAGAAGAAAAAAAATACTTTTTTCTTCCGGAAAAAATGTTGATGATATATTACGAACCAATCATTCTGGCCGTCCGTTATAGGACTTCTCAGGACATATACATCGAACAACAGACTGAACGCAGTATTCTGGAAATATATTCTCTCGCAGCTGCTTAATGAAACTAATTGTTATTAAACAACGCTCAAACCTTTACAATGACTTTATTTGGTACATCTTCTGATGACAAAGTATGGCTTTACGCAGTGTTTAGGAATTTATTCTGATACTTTGGATTTGATTGGTGATAGTTACGGATCCACCCCTGGTGGTAAAGATAGCGACTAGGGATGGTGATTCTTCCCCAAAAAATATCGATTCGAATCGAAATTTGATAAATCGATTCACAAAAAAACGAGGTCTAAAAGATCTTTTTTCTAAAAATCGATCTTTTTTTTATTTGGTTTTCGTGTTCGTATTTTCATTATAATTCCAATCATGGAAATCAAAAAGGACACCATAATATTCAATCTTTTATCATCTTTAAACTATTTAAAGTATTTTTTACAACTGAATATAAGTATCAGGTGTACAATGGCTCGCCGTGGGGGCACAAACCTCCAGTCGACGGACGACGAAGATATTTGTTTCACAATTTTGGTTGGTTACATAAACAGTTTGAAATGGTATAGTTTACAGTTCCCAGTGCTTAATGCCCAACTTTCAGGAACCAACAGTTTGTCCAGTCTACTAGGATCCAAGAGGTTCCGCTCATCACTTGCGATGTAGCCGACAATTAAAAAAAAAAAAAGGGATCGCTCGCAAGGTACTGATGATCCCACTATACAGATATACTTCTTGGCTGTTGAGTAAACCTGATAGTAAATTTGATATTATTATTTTTATTTTTTTTTCTTCTTGCCAGTAAAGTATAGGCTCATACTTCAGGTGCATAACTGCTTGCGATATATAGTGTTTAAATTCTTCGTATAATCCCTGACTTTCATGTGCAAGTGCATTACATGTAGAAAGTACTTTTTCACGGCTGAAATATCGATTCACTGGATCGATTCAGTGCTATAAATCGATTTTTTTTTATTCAAAAGATCGATTCTTCGATTAATTGATCTCAGATCGCCATCCCTAATAGCGACACAATCCTCGGCGAGTTGGTAAACGCATCGAAGGGTTGCGTTGGTTTGGATATTCTATAAATAGTAGTGCTGCCACCAAGCTTGGCTTTTTCATCACCAGTCACATAATCGAAAGTCGGAGCCGGAGGTGGGTCTAGAGCAGGGGTGGCCAACCCGCGGGCCGCATGTGGCCCATCTTCAACATTTTTCCGGCCGGCAAGATTCATCACACTTTTACAAAATACGAGGCGCGTCCAAAAAGTAAGTTCCGTTTGGTAATAAATGAAATTGTACACAGATACAGAAGAAATTTTTATTGCACAAAATTCTATAACTCTTAAACTACTTTTCCACATAACTGTCGAAATTTTGCAGGCATTTGTCATAGCGTGGCACCAGGTTTTGTATACCTTCTTCATAGAAATCTGCCGCCTGTGTCTTCAACCAGTTGGAAACAGTTTCTTTCAGCTCGTCGTCATTGGTGAAGTGATGACCGCCAAGGAAAGACTTGAGATGTAAGAACAGATGAAAGTCGCTAGGAGCGAGGTCAGGGCTGTACGGATGATGGTGAAACACGTCCCAGCCAAATCTCTGTACGAGGTTTTTCGTCACGTTTGCAGTGTGTGGTCGTGCGTTGTCGTGAAGCAAAACAACACCTTTTGACAGCAGTCCCCGGCGCTTATTCTGAATTGCACGGCGCAATTTCCGAAGTGTCTCGCAATAAGCATCTGCTTTGATTGTTTGACCACGCGGTAAGAAGTCAATGAGTAGGATGCCTTTCCAGTCCCAGAACACTGTGCACATCTTTTTCCGAGGTGTCATGATTTGCTTCGGCTTAACCTTTGTGGGGATGAAGTGTGCCTCCATTCCATTGATTGCCGCTTACTCTCAGGGGTGTCGTAAGAAACCCACGTTTTCATCTCCTGTGACTATCCGTCTCAGAAATTCTTCGCCGCTTTCAGCAATAACGGGTCAAAAACTGAAGTACACTACCCATCCGTTGTGTTTTGTGTTGCTCAGTGAGAATCTTTGGTACCCCAACATCGAGCAAAGTTTACGGAATTTCAGTTGTTTGGTAACAATTTCATGAATCAGTGATCGTGAAATTTGGGGAAGTCCATAGCGAGATCACTAATTGTAAACCTACGGTTTTTCCTGGATCTTGTCATCAATCGCGTGAACCAGTTCTTCTGTAACCAAAGGTGGACGCCCCCACTTCGTTTTTCATTGTGCACATCACTACGCCCGCCATTGAACTGTCGGACCCATCTCCTCACCATCGAATCACTCATCGCATTTGGTCCGTAAACATCGCAAATTTGCCGATAAATTTCACTTGGTTTCACTTTTCTTCGCATTCAGAAACGAAATCACAGACCTGATTTCACAAGCGGCGGGATTTTCAATCAACGCCGACATTTCAAACAAGCACAACAAAGCGTACGTAACTGACAGCGATCTCCAAATGGCGCACGTTCTTCCCCTTGATACACATCGTCTACAGCGCATATGCGGAACTGCAATCGCAGCGCTGCAGCGGAGATAAATTGAAACGGAACTTACTTTCTTGGACCGCGCCTCGTGTATTTATTTATAATGGCCAAAGTAGTAAAAGCCAATGTTTTAAAAAAATAATTTTTTGCATCCGTATATTCGAAAATTAACTGTAGAAATTATGAGAAAAAAACTAACTTTAATTTTAAAGTAATATTCTTGTGAATATATAATTTTATATGCGGCCCGCGGAGTTATGGTGGCACTTCCAAAGTGGCCCGCAAGATCATTTCGGTTGACCACCCCTGGTCTAAAGCAAAGTTTTATTTTTGTGGTAGCATCTGCGTTTAACGTGTGCATCTAGTTATTTGCCAATGCCTAAGTTTGTCCCGTGAGTTTGCAAGGGGAGTAAGTTGGTCTGGTAGTTTGTTGCTATTGTTCATCGAAATTGAGGATTTTTAGTATAATCGCTCAAATTAGGTTTTGCGTCAAAACTAGCAAGAGCTAAGTTTATATAGCCTGACAGGTTAGGGAAGCAATAAAAAATACCAAAGAAATTAATTATTAGTCGACAATTGCGGTTGAGCAATTGTTTAAAAAAATATCGCCACATCTATACTGCCGTTTATACTCATATGTAACTTTGCTCCAGTTTAGAAGTTGTCAATCAGTCATCAAGTGTTTTTTGATAAAATGTTACAATTGATAGGAACTGCTAGGAACTTTAGTAATTGGAAGTCGTAAATTTTCAATGTTGCGCAATTTCACTTACAATGAATTTAATCTTGTGCAATTCCAAGACATCTTTAAAACGAAAAATATTATTTAAATTCTGTGTTCTTTTTTTCAGTAAAAATAATTTTATTTATTATGTTTTAGTATATTTTGAATCAAAATATATGTTTTATTTACTTTTCTCGATTTAAATTGATCTAAATATAAATTTAAGATAATGTTGAATATTTATAATTTAAAATTAGTAGTGATCTCGTATTATTCATCATTTTAGATATCCAGTTTCTTTGGTTAAAATTTAATTTTAACAATGATTTTATTTATTAATATTTTATTATTGTTTTATTGTTTAGCTCTAAATATATTTATAATGTTTTTTTTTAAATTTATATTAATACGCTTTAAATCAGCTATAATATATTGAAAGAAATGGTTAGGGATTGTTAGCGAACAGTATTAAGAAATTTCAAGGGATTATTTGTGGTCGCAGCAGAACTGTCTTTTGGTCTTTTTGGAGAAGGAGAAATTACTTACCTGGGGAAAAATTTGTTGTGTAAAGAATCTTCTGATAGTAATTTAAACAATATACCGGTCAGTGGCTCTAACCAAATTTAAGGAAAGCTATGCTTTAAAAACTTAAGTGAGAATTAATTGATCTCTATCTGTTATCATTTAGTAGTTTTGAGATTTCCTTCTAACCTTTTCTGAATATTAGAAGAAGGTTTGAAGTGGTCACGTTCGAAGTGAAAACAGCATATATGTTATTAATTACTTGCCGATATTCCCGGTAGGCCCAAGCAACCCACGTAAACAATAACCAAGGTGAGAAGCTTTATTTTATTAGTAAATAAACTGACCAGAAACTTCGTAAGTGAGTGACTGTTATATTTTATTATGCCTGAAATATATAAGTGGTTCTTAAGAAGGGGAAACCTGTGAGGATTCTAATTATAAATAGAATAGGCTCTTCCAGAACAGCGAGTATAAGAAAACATCTACATCGGCTAATTATAAATAAACAACAAGCGTATAAAACAATTAATATATTGATTTAAAAGAAATATCTCTTTTCCTTTCTTTGCCTTTTGGAAATTCGTTTATTTGCAGTTGCTTATCCAAATAGAACTGTTATTAAATAAAGTGCTTAACCTCTGGTCGTTGATAGCCAATGAAGTCACAGCGTGACGGACATAGTTACATAATTACCAAGCTTATCGTTTTATTAGCATAAATTACTGAAAACATCTGTAGTAAATTACGTAGATCAGATATAAAAAAGGACTTTCTACAGTTGTATGAAAAAATATACCACTTAATAAATATTGGGAATGCCAACAAGAATTGGCTCTGGCCTCGCATTCGGGAGGACGGCGGTTCGAATCTTCATCGGGGCATCCACATTTGGGTTCTCCATAGTTTCTCCAGATCACTCCAGGCGAATACCAGAATGCTTCTTTAAAGAGGCCATGGCCGAATTCCTACCTGTTCCTTGTCCCCAGTCCCATCCCGTCTCCAATGACCTCGACGTCGACGAGGCGTAAAGTAATAAGTAAAAAAAATAATCTAGAACTAGAACTGAAAATCAAAAATGTGATGGTGTAGAAGCTTCTGATTAATTGCATGGATTAAGTATGAATAGAAGACGCTCCGAAAATGATTTATGAAGACAGAAGCTCAAGGAAGAGCCTCGCAATATAAGAACATATCGTTACCAGTAGCATGTTGAGAGTGATTAATAAAGAATAAATCTGAAAGGAAGGTTTGTGAAAGATGACAAAAATTATATGAGAATTTGAGAAGCCTATAACTGATGTCTCAGGTACAGGCACATTAAGAAATTAACATTAAAGAGAGGCAGGAATTAAACAAATTGAGAGACAGGAAACAGAAAGAGATAGTGTGATTGAAGTGTTATTGTTATTATTAATTTCTGTGATGCAGCTTATGACTCCATGGCAATATATCCATACACATAGTTCTTACTTGGAGACCATCAGACCTGTTCAGAACGGATTTCGATCCCCCGAGTATATGTCGAAGGGTAATTACTCCATATGTCTGTGTTACAATTATTTCTTCAAAATGATCCCTAGGTATCGAGAAATTAACGCGGAAACATATGTGAATATTTTTTAAATACTATAATTTTAGTACGTTGTTTAAAAGCTTCATCGTGGTCTATGTAGTAAGGTGCTAACTTCCCATTTTGCGAACCCGGGTTCAAATCCCCATACTGGCAAATATTTTTATTTCTTTTTTTATTTGCAGTAATAATTGAGCATTGATTTTATTTAATTTAAAATTCATTTACGAATTTTTATTATGCAAAATAACTTTTAAAACAAAATATTACAGAATATAGAACCCCAACTTTTTTTTTTTTTTTTTTAGAAAATCATTATTTTATTGTTTATGTGTTTTTTTTTTTTTAATGAAACAGGTATATTTCATGTTCATCGTTTCTATACTTGCATCTCTACAATTAATATCGAAAAGTAAATATGTTACAGCCATAAGATCGGGGTTTTTCCGCCCTACCACAGTTATACTTATTTCCGTTCAGTGGTGGTAGCATGTAAATGTTTGAAACTAATAAAATGTCTGTTATTTCGCATAATAAAAGTTCGTAAATGAATTTTAAATGAAATAAAATCAATGCTCAATGATTACTGCATATAAAAAAAGAAATAAAAATATTTGGCAATATGAGGATTTGAACCCGGGTTCGCAAAATGGAAAGTTAGCGCCTTACCGCATACACCACGCAGAACCTTTCATACAATGTACTAAAATTATAATATTTAAAATATATTACATTTATATGTTTCCGCGTTAATTTCTCTATACCCAGGGCTCATTTTGAAGAAATAATTGTTACACAGACATATGGAGTAAATACCCTTCAACATATACTCGGGGGATCAAAATCTGTTCTGAACAGGTCTGATGGTTCCCAAGTTAGTTACGTTATTTTTTCTCTAAATTAATGTGAATCGACTAAAATGTTGCCTCACATTATACTGCTGATTGTCTCCTATGACTTTACTTGTAGTATAATCATATCACTCTTATACAAATTATAAATTATTCTTGTATCGCTATTATTTAAACCTGACATCCTTAAAATCTTGAACATCTTGTGTAATCTTCTCAGCTACTCTACTCTTAATTCTTACCGATTAGAAAAAACGATAACTATAGCTGAGCAAAAATTCCTAACTTACAGTGCATGAATATGAATGTATGTATCTTGCTTCAAAGAAAATATTGGTACTTGTGTCTCACTCTTCAAACTTATTACAACAGAGGAGGAAACCGTGGAAAATTGAATCTCCGTCCTAATGTCATGGAGATATACACTAATTTTCTTTGTTTTTCAGGTTTCTTTTCATTTTTATTTTCTAAGATATGAGAAGCTCTCTTTAATGTAAATAAAGAATTCCTCTGATTCAGTGTTTTTCGCAGCCGAAATGTCTATTTGAAGCCCAGCTGACTATTGTAATCTCACTGTCGTTTTCGGGTTGGCTGATTTTTTAATCATCAACTGACTATCAGTTACTCTCATGCTATGATTATCATTTCCAACAACCTTAATTTCTTATTGGCACTTCTGAGATAATTCTCCAGACGAAGGTTTCCGATCATCTGCACCTCCCAAAAAAGGGACAAGGAGACCATGGCATTCACCAGTTACCGTTTCGGGTTCTTCTGTAGTGAGGTACCCTCCATGTTTCGCGTTTCTACTTTCTTGTTGTTTTCCAATGGAGTAGAATTTCAATTAAATCCAACAAGGCAGTGGCCAAAACAAATGGTGCATCAAGATCAGGAAATTGAAAGTGGGAGATGAATGTTGAAATAAAATTTTGTACATATTCCCTAACAACGTGGTATTCGATAGGCCTACTAGTGTTCCATTAATGCAAATTTAACAAGGTTCCTCAAAAGTGCTCACATTAAAAGTAACATTCAGAGTGAAATAATATATACACTCATCTAAAGCGTTATTTTCTCAAAGACGCATCAGATGACGAGAGACAAAGGATATACAGTAATTTACAATTCTATCAGTGATTCAGTAAATTTAGTTGCATTTTGGCTGATCTGATAGCATAATTTGAGTAACAACACGGAAAATGCGCATATCGGAACGTGTAAAATGAATGATACCTGCAAAGACTGCAAACACCCCAGAGCTGTGAAATTAGAGCCAATTGACGAGAAAACAAGAGCCATAATAATTCAAAATCGGAGCCCACTTCAGAGTTTTAAAGTATTTGCATCAATCTTTGCGCTTTAATTCAAACAAACTTACAAGAGATTGAAGGTTCAAAACGAGACTGAAATAAAACTTCAGGAAAGCGGTAATCGAATCGTCCTGTCATATCTACAAGTTCCCTGATTCCGTAAACCGGAAGAGCAATCAAAACTTTCAGACCGCAGGCAAAACAGCGCGCTTTCTTTCAGTGCAGCAACGCACGTCAGTTTTAAAACAACTACATGGATTGTAAGAAATCAACTCATCGTGTTTAAGACTAGCCACACGTTTTATGATAAGCAATATAATCAGCAGTGAAATAAAAAGGCTGCGTTTGCATAGCAGCGGCAGATATATACGTCCCTAGCGACATCTAAGTCTGTCAGAACGCAGTATGGTACCATGGACGCTATCACTGCTTTTTACTATTGTTCTCTACGCTGATGGGTCTCCAGTAAAAACACAGAGGCTGTACTTCCCAAACGGCTTCCTGTTTGGTGCTGCCACATCTGCTTACCAGGTGGAAGGCGCCTGGAATGAAGACGGTAAAGGGGAGAGCGTATGGGACCACGCCGCGCACAAACACAGGAACTGGTTCAATGGTTCCGTGGCCGGCGATGTTGGGCCCGACTCTTACCACCAGTATCCCCAGGACATCGCAGCAGCAGCGGCCATGGGACTTCATTTCTACCGGTTCTCCATCTCGTGGACTAGAATCCTGCCTAAGGGATACTCACACCAGATCAACGAGGAAGGCATCCTCTACTACCACAAACTGATTGACGAGTTGGAGCGCTACGGAATCGAGCCCCTGGTCACCATTTACCATTTCGACCTGCCACAGATGATGCAGGATCTCGGCGGCTGGGCAAACCCAATCCTGGCGGATTTCTACGTCGAATACGCCCGGGTGCTCTTCGAGAACTTCGGCCACCGCGTCAAGTGGTGGATCACCTTCAACGAGCCGTCCATGGTATGTGGAGCCTACGGTGACTCGAAGATCCTGGTGCCTCGCCTGTGCGAGCCAGGAGTCGGTGATTACTTATGCGCACATACAATAATCAAGGCCCACGCACTTACTTACCACCTGTACAGGGACTTCTTCTATCCAAAGCAGGGCGGATGGATAGGAATAACATTGAATGGTAAATGGTACGAACCAGCAACAGATTCTGATGATGATAAGGAAGCTGCTGAAAACGCCATACAATTTGAACTGGGTTGGTTCGCCCACCCTATCTTCAGTAAGGAAGGTGATTATCCAAAGGTAATGCGACGCTTGGTTGATCTGCACAGCCAAATCGAAGGCAGGGCCTGGTCACGACTGCCGCAGTTTTCTCAAAAATGGGTGGAGTACATTAGGGGGACGTACGACTTCTTCGGATACAATCACTACACCACCAACTTGGCGCAGAAAAATTCTACTGGAGTCAATCCTTCGCGGCAACGGGACAGTGGCGCTTCGACCTTCTTCCACCCATCCTGGCCGCAAGAAGCGGCCGACGCTTTCAGGGTGGTTCCCTGGGGCTTCCGGAAAGCTCTGAGCTGGATAAACAACGAATACCACGGTGTTCCTGTGTTGGTGACGGAAAACGGGTATTGTGACGACGGGCGAATCGACGACTACGGAAGAGTGTCCTTCATCGCCAACTACTTACAGGAATTACTAAAGGCTATTCATTATGACGGTTGCAAGGTGTTTGGATACACAGTGTGGAGCCTTATAGACGACCTGGAATTCTTCAGGGGTTTCAAGGTTCACTTTGGACTGTATGATGTTGACTACTCCACGCCGGATAAGAAGCGAGTGCCAAAATTATCGTCGAAAGCTTACGCCAATATTATTAAGTTGAATTATGTTCCTCAGTACTATCTCGACATGAAGGCTTAAAGAATTGTGAACTACAGTACCGAAATATCCTCTAAATCCACCCTGGCTAACGAGATAAAAAAATTGCCAGCAGTTTTCAATATTTTTTGCAGTAATTGTAATTTCCAGTGCACGATTTAATGCTAGTTATTTTTAAAGAGAAATATTCAATAATTTCTGATCTTGGCTATGATTTTCAAATAAAGGCTTTCGAAATAAAAGTTTTGCTTTTGTTCTTACTTTTGACGGTGTTTACATCAATTTTTAACTGACATATAACTTAATACTTATACTTACATGTGTTTATTCACGTTATTCGGTTGATGTTGGCCACACCAGAAGAACATCATATGATTATAAACTCATTTCAAATTGATTTTTTTTTTTTTTTTTTTTTTAACTGTATTTACTGGAACTATGACATGAAATTTACTATTATCCACAGCAAAACCGACAGCATGCGAAAATTTGTTCAGTAGATTACCTATGAGTGATGAACCCAAAGCTCTGTCCGCTTCAATGACTACTTGTAATCGGTCCGAATGTTCATATTATTTTTAGCAATTTAAGAATGACTAATATTATAAATATCAGTAAACACTTCGTCTTAATGAAACAGACCACGTCTTGCTTATTGACGTACGGACTACGTCGTGAAACCATATCCAACCCAGTGTCACGTATTGTTGATCAAACAAATTGAAGGTCGAAGGCTGGCACAATGTATGGAGACGGCAGCGTACCACAACTCGAAGACGGTAACTCTTAATTCTGTCACCACTGCCACAGCTGTTCTCAACGTGGTTTTGATAACACCTCTGCAAAAGACGTTTAACAGCTTCGAACAATAAGGTAATCAATTGCAGTGATTGTTTACGTGTGACGCAAGTGATACTTCTTAGCTTGACAACGACAAGAAAAAAGAGAAGGATCATCAGTTGTCACTGCAGAAGGAGCCGTGCTATTAATATTAGTACCAGGTCGCCCGAATTATTCTCAATATTAATGAAAATAAACTTTTAGACTGTTCAGTTGTAACCTAACACTTCCTGTAGTAAGAGCACTTATAATATATTTCGCCTCTTAGCTCTATAAAATGATACATACCATGCGTGTTTTAAAATATACGCCATCAAACTCGAAAGTTTGGTCCTGCAATTCATTAATTGTAATAGGAAATGAACTCGCCATATATTGCAACGCAGCATATAAAAAAATTATTGTTGTTAAAGGCATAAGGATTCGTTCAATTTATGATTAAAAATCAATTTTTAGTGAGGAACATAAATTCGATACTCTGTCGATTTAACAAGCACGCAAAAAAATTAGGTACCTATATCCGAAACAGAGGTTATCTATAGTAAAAATATTTTTTCAAACCCAGTCACAGATAAATGGGATAGGTACTTGCTTCTTTCTAATTGTAGGTTCTATTGTGGTTGTATATGTGTATATCACCGATTCATCATAATTGATATTTCGCTACCGAGGTTTGTAGCGAACAGGTGTCTTCCAGGAATTCCTGTCCTTCCTTCACTTCCCTTCTAGTAAGTACTACCAATCTAGACCGCAATGGAACAGATGTGTTTTTACTTGCTTCATCCATCTATCTCTTCGACTGTCCCTCCAACTTTATACAGTTGCTGATAATCCAAAATATTCGTTGGGTTGCCTGTTTGGTTTCATTTTATAGAGTACCTAAGCAATTTCTAATTTGATTTCCCCAACATTCTATTTTGTAATCCAAGCTGCAGTTTGATTGATTTTGTTCCATTTGGTCTATTGAAATTCTGAATACTTGACCTGAAGAATGTTATTTCAATTGTTTGAATGCGATTGTTGTTTCTTCTATACAGAGTGGCAGCTCTTAGGTTATAAGTTAGGATAGGGTGTAGTTAGGTTGTAAATAATGATACTTCAATTCTGTTTTTCTTTTTCTTCGTATACAAGGATTAGACCTATTAAGCTGTTCCGACTTCCTTGATCTACCTACAGTTTCTTCTACATTTCCGACCTAATTGGTTTACTGTTTTTCGTAACCGTGCATCATCCATTGTCTCTCCAGTTATTCCTACGTTCCTGTATCTTGTCATTTATACCATAAATTTTCAACTCCTCTATGATTGTTTCATTTCTTATCAGATCTATCCTCGTACATTCGTTTACAGATCTTAAGAACTTCATCTTCGCTGCTTGTATTCATATTTTATCTCTTCTCTTATCAGATCTATCCTCGTACATTCGTTTACAGATCTTAAGAACTTCATCTTCGCTGCTTGTATTCATATTTTATCTCTTCTCTTATCAGATCTATCCTCGTACATTCGTTTACAGATCTTAAGAACTTCATCTTCGCTGCTTGTATTCATATTTTATCTCTTCTTCTTCTTTCGATTTTGGCCCCTATGGATCAAGGGAAACAACAACAACTGGTTTATCGGTCAACATTTTCCCTCTCCTCATAGATTTTTTATTTTTTGTTTGTTTTGTTTTTTGTTCTTTCACTGAGGATCCTCCTTCTTTTTCTGGCCTTTGTACATTGTTTCTTGAACGCCTTGAAATTATCAATTTTATTTTGAAACATTCTTCGCTTCTCTGTCTCATCTGGATGGATCCTAATTTTATCCACATCTTTTCCCGTCTCCTCGATCCGTTTTGTTGTCACCTTTAATATAGTGTTGCAATTGAAAAAAAAAAATTATCAACCTACTCTCACTGTTTGTCATAATGGGTCCACAAAATTTCAGCCTTCTCTTGCGCATTACGTCTATAAACTTTCTCTGCATACCTAGTATAACTACTCATTTTTCCTGTTGTACCAGGTACTGTCTTCTTCCTTTACTGTTAGGATTTTCCTCTCTTTTTTTTCTCTAACTCCTCAATCTCCATTTCTTATTCAACACCATGTATTTTGAGATGAACATTGCCTCTGTCTTAACAATTGTTGTATAATGTCTAATGTTATCTTTGTTCGATATTGTTTTCTTGTTGTATCTGATGTGTAGTAGCCTATATGCAAGTTGCGTCTTTCTAGCTCAGACTTTATTCGTTTCCTTATTTCTTCTACCAACCGTACGGTGTAACGGTTAGCGTTCTCGCCTCGCATTCGGGAGGACGGCGGTTCGAATCCCCGTCCGGGCATCCAGATTTGGGTTTGCCATGGTTTCCCAAATCACTACAGGCAAATGCCGGGATGCTTCCTTCAAAAGGCCATGGCAGAATTCCTTCCCATTCCTTGCCCCCCATCCTTTCCCGTCTCTTAAGACCTTGCTGTTGAGAGACATAAAGCAGATTAAAAAATATATATATATTTCTTCTCTTTATTACAGTGGGGTGGTAACCCATTTAAGTAAAAATCCATCTCCTCATAAGCTTCTATTGTTTATTTTAGTAATTAATCTGTTCAGAGGACCCTTGAACGTGTGTTAAATGTAGAGGGTTGTTCGTGCTGGTCCATAACCCTTATTCTTACAGGTGATAATGTTCAGGGTTGACGTCCTCGTCTGGCGAAGGAATCATCGTTCACAATGCCGTATTATCTTAGTGCGGAAATGCAGCTGTTGACTAATCTGTGCACTGCATATAGTGTTTCTAGCTGAGCTCTAGTATCACAGAAGCTGCTCTCTCTCTGCGAGCAGTCGGCCTTAATTGCCAGCGCGTTCCTCGTTAGGTGCTAATTCCGCAGGACAGACCGCTACCGTTGTCTGCCGTCCTACCAAACGGTGCATAGTCTGTTCGCTGCTGCCAAAAAGACGGATAACGACTTCAAATAACGCGCAGGCAGCGGCGTGTAGTGTCGGAGCGATACGG
>JARYHS010001421.1:0-14238 GCA_031002005.1 Vandiemenella viatica | reverse complement strand
AGTGATATCCTTATTAATTCTGAAGTTGCTGAAATTACTACGATTGCAAATGCTTCATTTTCCAGTCTGAAATTTTTTGTTGACAAGTTTCCTTGCGTTCTTTCAACTTTAGAAGATGTGGGTTTTGACACAGCTGTAGATACATTACAAAACGAATTTTGCGCATTTCAGATTGATGATTTACCATATGAAATAAAATCTGATGGACGAATAGATGTACAGTGGTCAAAAGTTGGAAAATTATCAGACCCTGGGGGAAAACTCAAATATGGCACTCTATCTAAAGTGATGCTTGGAATTTTGACCGTCCCACACAGCAATGCTGAGTGTGAGCAAATTTTTAGCTTGGTGACCAAGACCCATACACAGTTTAGATCTGCACTTTCGAATCAGACTTTAGGAAATTTATTAACGGTGAAGTCAAGAATGCAAGATGCTTGCTTTGAAAAAGAATTCGATATTCCTTTTCTGAAAAGGACAAAGTTGGCAACTTCTTCTTCTTTAAAAGAGTAATGCCTTGCATTATTGTATTATACTTGTAAATAGCACTATAAATTGTTAACTCCTAATTAAAGCTGTCAATCAATATTTTATATAGGTAAGTCAACATTTTTTAATGGCAATTTTAAGATAAGTGTAATATAAATAATGTACTTATACGTTTAAGTAAGTAAATATTGACCCTATTGCGCAATTATTATATTGCATAAAAATGTCTCCCTCTTTTTCAAATCTAGAGGTTGGCAGGTCTGCTTTAAGGTAACAATTAATAAATAAAAGTTCATAATCAAATGTTTGAAGGTAATATGGTAGCATTTAGTAGTGAACTGTAAAAGGTTCTTGATGATTGAATTTATTATAGTTATGAGTCGGTGAAGGATCTACGATTTTTTTAACGCAGGAGGAAAAACTTCATATTGCCACCTTCCCTTCCAGTATTTGAGATTAATTATTTCAAATAAGCAAAAAAATGAAAAAAGATCCACATTTGGTAGTAACAGAAGTACCGATACTTTTCACCATGATCTGGATGCTAGGCATTCTAGTTAAAAGATTAAAGAAAGTACAGTGAAACGTTACTAATCCAAACATTGGCTGTCCGAAACTTGAATTGTCCAAAAAACTTTTTTACTAGTTGTCGTAGATGTTGTATTTGTTATGTATTATTGCTGCAATATCCTCGTGTCCAATGGGACACTGGATATGATGCTGAATGTTTATCGTAACTGCAACATAACAATAGTTCTTGCAGTGTGCCAGTTGTTTTGAGTTTTTTAGAAATTTGAAACCCGTCATGTTTGTCCGGCACCTTTGTTATTGATTTGAAACTTTTGAACAATATTTTTAAACAAACAAAGCAGATTTAATTAATTTAATTGCAATGGAGCACAGGCTCCGGTGGCAATTTCCCTACACACCCATCCTCCCTCTATCCTGCACCCACCTACATTTGCCCTCTACAAATTTTATCTTTAAATTCCTTCAAAGTTTTCAGTAAATTATTCAATCATTTCTCTTGGTAACTCATTCCAATCCCTGACACCCTTACCTAAAAAAGAGAATCTTCCCACACCCTTGTGGCCTGAAATCGAGGTGCCAGCTTGTGGTCATGGTCATCTTTTCCCTTACATGCACTACTTTTCATACCTATTGCAATATCTTTCCATGCCTCATAACCAGTATATGCCCTGTACACTCCCATGACCCTCCTCATCCTCCTCCTGTCTTGCAATGAATCCCATTCCAGCTCCTTTATCATATCCGTCACTGATTGCATTCTGCGATAATTTCCAGAAACAAATCTAGCAGCCCTTCTTTGCACCCTCTCCAACTCTGTATTTGATACGTAAAATGAGGGTCCCATACTACACTACCATATTCGAGCAATGGTCTGACAAAAGTTTTGTAACCCAATTCCTTGACTTCTCTTGTACATCCCCTCATCACTCTCTCCAACAAGTGCAGAACTTTGAAACCCTTTCCTACCACCTGTCCTATGTGTCCTGCCCAGTTAAGTTTGTTATCAAAAGTAATACCAAGATATTTTGCATTTTAAGTCTTAAGCAAGCAATTCTTTCCCCACCTTATATTCATAATTAACCTTTTGTTTTTTATTTGTGTATCTAATAAGCTGACTCTTCTTTGCATTTATCTTCATTCCATGTTTACCAACCCAATTAGATATCCTGTCCAGATCACCCTGCAACTGTTTACAATCCTCTATCATTTTGATTCTTTTATACAGCATTATGTCATCTGCAAACAATCTAATTTCAGATAGTAAACAATCAACACAATTATTCATTAGAATAATGAATAGCAATGGTCCCAATACGCTACCCTGTGGCACACCCATTTTTACTTCCACTTCTTTTGATACTACATTTCCCACCCTAACTTTCTGTTTTCTACCTTTAAAAATTCTTCTACCCAGCAAATGACTTCTTATCCACTCCAATGGTTTTTACCTTATTTACTACCATTTTATGGCTTACTCTGTCAAACGCCTTAGACAGATCTAGTGCTACACTATCAATTTGGCCTCCCTTGTCCATTTCATCTGAAATATCTTGCATATATCCCACCAACTGAGATTCGCATGAATATCCTTGCCTGAAACCATGATGCCTGCTTGAAAACCAATTACGTTCCTCACATACATTTCTGATGTGGTTGCATATCAATCTTTCCATTAATTTACCTACCACTGATGTCAAACTGATTGGCCTGTAATTCTCAACTCTATTTCTCACCCCTCCCTTATGTACCGGTACTACTATTGCACTTTTCCAGTCCTGTGGTAAGCAGCAAGTGTCTAGACTCAATTTTAAATAATATTTCAAGATAAGGTACAATGTCACATCCGGCTATCTTTAAGATATCTGTAGTAATATTATCTTCACCAGCCCTTATGTTTTTTTCAGGTTTCTTATTTCCTTCATGATTTCCTCAGGATGGATATCAAATTTTTTACTATCGTCATTTCTAATTGTGTTGTTAAGCTCGTTCTCCGAATTAGACCCTCCTGTTTCTGATTCATTGTCCCTAATGCTTTCACTGAACCAGTTACTTAAAATCTCTGCCTTTTGCAAATCATCAGTAACTTCTTCTCCATCCTTATCTATAAGTGTCTCTACATCCTCCCTTCCCCCTCAGTTTCCTCATATAGCCTAGAAATTTCTAGATGACATCAGTCAATGGCCCCCCTGCACTGACAATACTCTTCATAAACCCATCTTTAGCCATTTTCTTTGCTGTTATTAAGTCCTTGTTTAGTTGTTTTAAATATTCCCTACTTCCCTGCTGTCTCTTAACTCTGTTATGTTCTTTTCTTACCAACCTCTTTAACCTCCTCACTTCCCTATTATAGTACATAGGTTCTCTACTTCTCTTTATTTTTGCTTTGGAATAAATTTTTCTTCCCCCTTTCTTATTATCTCCTTGAACTCTTCCCACCTTGACTCTACTGTACCTGAGCCTTCCTTCCATTTGCTGAATTGTTCTCTGAAATATCTCTCAAATTTGAAACCTGTGCCTTTTTATAATTGTACCTATTTCCCCCTTCAATTTTGGCTGCTGGTTTACTGAATCCTCTAATATCCATCAGAACTGCTTCATGATCACTTATTCCTTCAGTTACTTGATACCTTCAAAAGGTTTTCATCGGGCTTAATTAGAAATATATCCAAAATATTTTGTCCCCTAGTGTTTTGGCTCAACCACTTGTGTAAATCCTCCTTCCCTTATTAAGATATTTGCAAATCTTTGTCCCTTGTGTTATTTATCTATACCCGTCCCAGTTTACACCTGGTAAATTTAAAATCCCGCCGATGATGATCATTTCTATTCTCACCCTCTGAAATCTGAGTATGAAATTTAATTTCTCCCCAAGAGCCTCATCCTCTTCTGTCATTCTTCCACTGCGGTAAACAGCCAACACTCTGATTTTTTTTTTTTATTACCCCAGAAATCTACCCCAAGTAACTCATGGTCTTGATCTATGAATGCCAGTGAACTGTGGTAGTTTTTGCTAACTAGTATGAAGACTCCTCCACCAATTGCTCCCTATCTCTGTGGTACACTCTGTAACAATAAGATTGATGTTAAGCAGTGAACAGTAAATATACCAACAGATTTCTGACCAATTTGTTTGGCCTCTTACAAATGTATTCACATAAAAATCAGCATCCATAGCCCAATACAGCCTTCTTCTTAATTAAGCAGTTTACAAAGATTGTTCAGGGAAATGCTTACCTACATATCCATGACCACCTTATATGTATAGAAAAACACCCTTCACAATCAGAATTACATGATCTTACATGATTCACAGTTACAATCCAGTCAGCCTTCTTTAGCTAAAATGAATGTATATCTACTGTATCAGTACCAAAAATACAGTTTTTCATATTTTCAAAAGCAGATTCTAGAATCTTTCTCCACACCACACCATTCAATTACAACTAACACACATCACTACCTCCTGTACATTCATGTATACTTAAACACTTTCACTCTTTTTTTGTGGGGGTGGGGGGTTGAGTATACAGTATTCCAACAGAAATAATTCTAGAGTTCCAATGGTTAATATTGTAATTTTGGCCAAGAAAAGAATGTGTAATTTATATCAGGAAGGTTACATTATTTTTTCAATTGCAGTAACATTAATTTTTGCCATAATCCTAGTAAATGCATAGATGACATGACAGGTAAGTCACTGGGCTAAAATTTGGGACGATCCCGGTTCAAACTCAGATGCACCCATTCAGATCATTTTTGATGGTTTTAGAAGTGAATTCGGATGATTTTTGATATGATTCTTATTAGAGTAATTCTAATCAACAGCTCTCGTGACCTAGTTGTTGATGGTATGTAAATCTCAAAAAACTACAAATAGTTTTATCAGGTGCTTTTAAAGAGCTGTTGGTTATATGAGTCCTCCCTAACTTGAGACATTTTTCTAAGGAAAAAAAATAAGTAAATAAAGGATGACTGCTTAACATTTCCTCCTCATTGAGCACCCTCCATACTGTTGTGTATTTTATACCAATACACAGTAGTATGCTGTAGAGTATGCCAAATCTCACTAGTAGCTAAACATTCTTTGGCAAAAATTATAGAATAAACTGCAATTAATCATCTCTGAGTAACAATGAAATTGTGCCTGCAACATGTGTTTAGGTGCTTGAAGTACTAAATTATTTTATTTTATTTTTTTATTACTATTATTACAGGTTCATCCATACTCACAAATGTGAACTCATCATCTTGTTATTATGAAGTTTCATCAACAGTAACTACAGATCAAATCCATTCCGTCATAGGAAGTGATAAAAATCATCCTTCCATTTTGACTCCTCATCCAGATTTGCAATCATCGCCTATATTCTCAGCAGATATTCCTGGAATAATGCCTGGTACAGTAATGGGTGAGAAACTTAATAGTCTGAATTTATGCAATTTTCTTAATTAAAAAAAAAAAAAATAGAGAGAGAGAGAGATAAGGATGTGTGCTCGGTTAACAACATGTGCTCGGTTTTGATAGTATGAAAGATGCTTCTTGTAATTATTAGTGTCAGCCAAGTGATTTATATACAACTTACAGGACAATTTAAAGCCTTCCCTTGTATCATATATAACTAATTTAATCATAAAATTCAAAGGTACATTTGTGTACCTTTCGTGGAGAAACAATTAGTAAATCTCATTTTGTGCTTATTGTTAATGCAGATAAGGCATGTTGATGATAAACTCAGATGTGAAAGCATAAGAAGAATTATGCTTGTATGACTATACATTACTGGAATGAAATAGCAGAACACAAATGAAAGTAACATCATACATGTATCTCAACTTCTCCATGTTGAATCGGTGATAATCTAATAGATAAAACTGGCACCAGTGCAAATAAGTAAATTATTTATTATTATTAAAAGATTTTCCTCGCTACAGAGGTTTTACACCAACATAACAATAAAAACTTGGAACACAAAACTTGACTTTATCTTCTCAAAATATTTCTCCAAATACAGTAGAGTCTCTCTTATCTGACGCAAATGGGTCATGGGAATGTCTGATTACCTGGAATGTCAGTTAATAGGGAAAGAAAAAATAACTATATCGTAAATGGTTGCTGGTGTCTTATTATTGATAAAATTGACACAGTACAGTAATTACTTTCATTGTGCAATACAATTAAAAAGCATAAAAAGAGGTTGATATATATTCAGTTTTGTCTAAAAAAGTTTGTAATAGACTTTTGCTTGCCTGCCGAGTGTCTTACTCTCGCTGCCATGTCACGCATTCTCTGTAGAAAAAACACTTCAGTGGTGGAGGTTTCTTCTTGTTGCTCCATGTATTTCAGTGCTGTTTCAAGGGCTTTGAATCCTTCTTTGTGTGTTATTTTGGCACCACCTTTATCAACTATGTTTTCTTCCTCTTCTCTGTTGTTAACAATGCTGACAACGTCTTCGTCAGTGACTTCATACGGGTCATCAAGGGCAAGCGACTCATTAAGGTCCTCATCAGTTGCATCTACACAGCCAGGGATTTGTTTCAGCAAAGGCAACATTCTGTCCATGTTTTCAGTGCTAATTTCTTCATTGTCAGAATGTCTCTCTGTCTCCTCACGTAACAGACTTTTCCTCAATTTTGCAATTGTGCCTATCTGTCCCAACATTTTCCCAACACTGTGCCAAAATGTAAGCCATGTCTTTCAGATTTAATGGACGCAATTTCACAGTCATATCCTCTCCTTGGTCAACACACCTTGGTCCATTGGCTGACAAATAGGCATAACATTTAGCGGCAGGAACAATGCTCTTATCCATCTTGAAGTTCATCTTCACTGGGATGAGTGAATTATCTAATAGTAACGTGTCTTTTCTCGGCAAGTGCTTTTCCTTTAATAACTTTTCAACTTTTGATACAAATTCGCAAAAAAAAAAAAAAAAAAAAAAAAAAAAATTGTTATAAATTTCTGAGCTCATCCAAGCACTTTTTTGGTTATAATATTTGACTGGCAAAGCATGTTTTGAACTGTTTTTGAAAGCTCTTGGATTCTTTGGTTTCCTGGTCATAGCAAGTTTAAACTTTAGGTTTCCAGTAGCATTACTGCAAGCAAGAATTGTTATTCTTTTCTTACTTCGCTTGTACCCTGGAGCTGCTGCTTCAGTCTGAGCTGCGAGTGTTTTCCTTGGCAGCATTTTATAATTTAGGCTGGTTTCGTCACAGGTAAACAGCTCTTCTGCAGTCACACTTTCACTATCAATTAAATCATGGAACTTTTCTCTCAAAATGTGTACTGATTCATTATTAGCCGACAGTTTTACTCCGCAAATATTGAGTTATCGTATTCCATACCTCTTCTTCCAGTGGTCCAGCCAGCCAATGCTTGCTATAAAGTCTGAGTCACCTTCATTAAGCTCCTTATAGAATTGCAGGGCTTTTTGATTCAATATCAGCCCAGATATTGGCTCTATTATGGGTGAATGAAAGATACAAAGCCTCACTAAGTTTTGGTACTCGCATGGTCTCATGGTTTTCCTTTCTTCTGAGGCTTTGGATGTCCCTCTTTCTGAACACCATTTTTCTATTTCCACTCGGTTTATCTTCCAATCACATAAAGTTATAGGTCCAATACCACAATCTTGGGCTACTTTTAACGCTGATTCACCTTTGTCGAGTCTCTTAATTGTCTTCAGTTTACCTTCCATAGACACCAAAAACCTCTTTCTTTTCAAAGACATCACAAAAAAAAGGATACAGTAGGGGAAAGAATAACCACACAGATACGCACAGTGCGGCCTAAGGCACTAGTGATAATGTATGCAGTCAGACCTTTACTGCGACAATGCAGAAAGTTGTGTTCAAAGTGCATGACTCATTGTTGAGTACAGTTTGGTGTAAATATAAATTGTACGCTGGGAAGGAAAATAGATTTACAGTGTGTGTGTGTGTGTGTGTGTGTGTGTGTGTGTGTTACGAGTTGGATAACACAGAATGTCAGATAAGCGGAGGTCGGTTAAGGGAGTCTCTACTGTACTTCAGTCTTGTGTAACTTCCTCTTCTACATCAAATCTTCTCATTGCTGTTTGTACACTTTGGAGCCAGGTAAACATGGACCATCCTCTTTTCCTCCTTCCTTCAACTTCCCATTCCTGTAAAAGTATCGTAGTATCTTCCATCCTTCTTACATGGCCATACCATTCCAATCTTTTTCATTCCTCTTTCACTGCCATTAGCCTTATTTTTTCAGTATTGCTTACTTTTTCTTTTATTGAAATTTGTGCTGATCTTCTTCAGAAATCCATTTCTAATGATTTCACCTTCTTAATATGTTGCTGGTTCAATAAAATCCTCTCGGGTGTCCAACCGGATAGTGTTATATAAACACTACTTTTCAACAGCTAGCTCTGCTGTCTTCATGAAGTGCCAGGTCTCTTCTAGCTTTCGCAAGCTAGGTGGTGACAGCCAGCTTGTGACAGCTAGAAGATCCTGACACCTGATGAATACAGCAGAGCTAGCTGTCAAAACGTTGTGTTTATACAGTAGCATCCGGCTGGTCACCCAAGAGGATTATATTGCATCAGTACGCCTGGCAAGTCTCCACTCACATGTTGCTGGTTGGTTGTACAGGGTTCTGTTCCATATAAGACTATACTTTCCAGTAAAGACTTAAATACAATTCTTTTTGTTCTATTCATAGCATTCTTGGTCCATAGAATTGAATTGAGCATCGTGATTGCTTCCTGGCCATTAGTAATTCTTTTATTACTTTCCATGTTTGCTTTACCCTCTCTTTCTAAAATTGAACCCAAATAGCAAAAATTATTTACCTTTTTATTTGGTATTCCAAATGTACAATTCATCCAGATCATTTGTAAGATATTCTATTTTGTGACAGTTAAACTATAAGCGCAACTTTTTTTATATCCTATTGATAGTTGGTTACATATGTAATTTTCATCCTCATCATTTTGTGCTATGACATCTTGATCATCACTGAATAGTTAATGATGTGGGTACTTTTGATCTATTATTTCTAAACTCATTATTTTTTACCCCATATTCTCTAACTAACATCTATGTAAATTTTAAATAGGGCTGATGACATCGGGCACAGACCTTTACTTGTTTTAAATTTTTGTGTTTTAAGTTTTTGTTTGGCATTTGTTATTTTTGTATATTTCTTGTATTATTTTAACTAAGCAGTTATCTATATGTGACATATGTAATGCTTTACATATCATTTTCTTGGACAGTATCATGTTATTTTTCTAAATGTATGAAAAATGGACATAGCTCTTCTTGAATCTTAAGAGTTTTTAATTTATGTTTTATTAGTTTGGCAAAGATTTTCAACAATGAATTCATAATACAAATCCCACACTTTGCGATCTCCTTTCTCGAATATGGTGCGATCTCCTTTCTCGAATATGGTAGTTGTATAACCTAATGTCATTTCCTTAGGTATTGGGTCTCCATGTAATATATTATTCAATTTTGTTATAAGTTTACAACTTTGTCACCATCATATTTCATAATTTCCAAATAGATGCTACCTGGCCCAGGAGATTTGCCATTTTTTTCTGATCTTAATGCCTTAAGTTCTTTGTCTTCTGAAATTTGAATGTCATCACCATACTGCTCATTTTTGCCTCCTAATCCTCTTAAATATTCTTCTCTATCCTCATTCAGTAATGTTTGAAGATATTCTTCCCATTCCTTTAGTTTTATCAATTGGAGAATATTTTTGGTTTTTATTCCTTGTTGGAGTCCTTTTAATACTCTTCTGATCTTCCAAACCCCAGTTTACAACTAACATTTGCACATGTTCTTTCCCGTGTTTCATTTCTTGCTATCCTTATTTTCCTTATCACTTCATTCTTTTTTCTTCTATATAGTCCTTGCTTCTTCTGACTTATTACTTGTCCATCAAATGATTCATGCAATATACTTCCTATTGTAGTAACAAATAACATTCTTATACTTTCATCTTGTAGGCTGTCAATATTAAAACATTTATTTTGATCCTTCTCGTATTATTCCTTGCTATAGGGTTGTTATTACTCCCTACGATTTTCCTTTGCCAGAAACGTTTCATTTTTACCATATAATGATCTGATCTACTCTGGGCTCCTCTATGTGATCTCTCATCTTTTGCCTTACAAGTGCTTGCTTGTCTAGTGGTAATATAATCTATTATAGATTGAAGTTCTCTAGTATTCTATTACCAGGTATATTTATGAATATCTTTGTCTCTGAAAAAGTATTGGTAATTTTTAAATCAAGTTTAATTTAATTTAATTCTAATGAAGCGCATGCACCGGTGGCATTTTACCTACACACCCATCTTCCTCCCCTTTCCTGTACCCTCCTACATTTCCCATCTACAAATTTCAACTTTAAATTCTTTCAAAGTTTTTGGTAAATTATTCATCATTTCTCTTGGTAACTTATAACCAATCACTGACACCCTTACCTAAAAAAGAGAATCTTCCTACACCCTTGTGCCTGAAATCAAGTGCATGAAGTCATGGTCATCTTTTCCCTTCCATGCATTACCTTTAATTCTTACACCAATATCTTTTCATGCCTCATCACCAATATACCTTGTACACTCCCATGTCTCTGTTCACCCTCCTCCTGTCTTCCAATGAATCCCATCTTTCATCATATTTTGATTAATCGGTCTCCATTGTCATTATATTCTGCTTCTCCATATTGCCCCACTACCTTGCAACATTCTCTTGCATTCATGTCTCCATCATAATAATTTCTTTCCTGCATGGGATTTTTATCTATTGTCTCTCAGAGAGTTGTCCAGAATTTATCTTTTTCCCAGTTTTTTGCATCGTTTGTGGGAGCATATGCCCCAATTATTACGATATCCCTAGCAAAACAGTGTCATTTCAACTACAAAAATATGTTCATTAATAAATTCCCAGTTTGAGATGCTTTATTCAATTTTTTCTGTATCATAATGGAAACTCTTGCTTTCTTTGGATACTCCACTCCAAATGTGTACATAGTTACCAAGTTCTTCCTCTCCTCTACCTTTTCTCTTAGTTTCAGAGAGTACAGTAACATCACATTTTGAATGTGAGAACAAAGGCTTTCATGGCGTATCGATGATATGAAGGCTTCATGGGTACTCGCCGTATGGTGTTGAAGAAAACAACAACGAGCTTTCAGCGCCAGAGCCAGCCACCGAAAACTCGTTGTTGGTTGTCGTCAACACCATAAGGCAGCGAACCCGTGAAGACTTCATATCATCCATTTTGAATGTTTCAAGCTCTGTGGGCAATATATTCATTTTAGTATGGATGGCATTTTCCTTTTTCCATCGCCATTCCATCGTCCAAAGTTCCAATGTTTATGAGGAATATTGTTCGATTGTTTAGCATTTCATATTTTTTATGTGGGTGGGGAGCTGGTCCATTGCAAAAACCCCATCCTGTATTTTTAAGGTTTTCTTCCTTTAGCTAAGGTATTTCATTCACCAGTACCCACCATATCTTCTGGGAGGCACCCAATGACAGACTAGCAACTCCACTTGGAAAATAATAAAATATTCTAGTAAACAATCCCTGTTTTTCAGTTGAGAAGTCATATCGTAGGGCAGAAGGAAAATAATTGCAAAAATAATTTTAAAATATGATATTAGTCTATGTAGTTAAATGGGCCAGGAGGTTGCTTCCTTTTTATAAATTAGTGTGTGGCCATTTTATTTATGTAATAATTAGATTTTTCATTTGACATTACAGCTAATTTGCAAAGTTTGTGTTACCAAGATGCCATTCTATCTCTCCTTCAGAGTCTTATATTTTTACCGTTGATTTATGTGTTTCTATATATTTTGTTTACATAGGAATGGAAACGATTCTTGCTATAAGGACCACGTTAAGGATAGCAGAAGATGCAACAATATAAATTCAGACAAACCACCTTATGACACAAGCAGTAATATTTTTTTGGCGAGGCTTTTCGGCAGAGGGTGTTTACATGGCTGGAGTACCAATGGCAGTATGCAGGAAACGCGTGTCAGGATAAACAGCTGGTAGGTTGGAGGAAAATCCTCTTTACATGAACTGGGATCTAATACGAAGACAATTAAGCTGAGATCTTGAGAGAGATATTAACTATAGAAAATAATTACAGGTGCTCCTGAACCTAAAATAAAAATAATCACAAATATTTATGAAAACTTAGTGAAGAAAGTGAAAGAAAAACAAAGGAAAGTGAACATGAATAGATAGGAAAGAATGCAAAGAACACTGCTATTGACAACATTGAGTGGGCACATGAAATGATTATGTTTAATAGATAACTTACAGTGAATTATTTTCAAATCGTGTACAATCTAATGATGAAAACAATATCTATGTGTCTACTCTGAAATATGATTGAAATAAACTCTACAGTCAGAGTCTAGATAATTTTTGAATCACCAGTCTGTACGAAAATGGGGGGGGGGGGGAGAACTAACTTGGTTCACAATCCGAAGGTTACTTCGATCCTCCCACAGGAAGCATACTAAGTCATTGTGTTAGAGGTAAGATGGCCAGTTCCTTCCTCTGGGACCTGCAGTTTAATGTAGAATCCAAACCATGAATCATTTCTGGCGTTTCCTATATAATCAAACACAACACTTAAAATTTGTTTGCCCCTCCACTATTTGAACCAAGGACCAGACCCTAAACTTTTGAAAGAAAGAGGCTTAACCACTGAGCTACCAAACTGTTTGTATATATTTTATGAAGTATATAAATGGTGGGATATGTAAGTTTTTCAGGTTAAACCGGAAATTGGTTTAGAAGTCAAGAGTCTGAAGTGGAGAACTTCTGGAACAATATATACCTCCTCATAAATGGTGTCACTTGCCTGTAGTTTCTGCACTTGGCCAACTGACAAAGGACTTCGGCCATGAAGTCACAAAATGTTTGTAAGGAGCCCTTGTTATTAAATAGGATGATGCCATCAGGAATACTAGACAGCTCTCCAATGGCACTGAATGCAGTGGAAATTAATTTGAGGATGGAAGTAGAATTCAGTCTGTTATCCATTTCTCTGGCCAAGTTCTTATTTTCAAAAAGATGGTATGCGTAGGGACTGTGATTGCTGTATGCAGATGTTGGCTGAAGTGTCTGATCTACAGCTTTGTTCATAAAAGTGACACAGCTTGAAGCAGCAATGAGAGGTTGCGACTAATGTGATATGGGTGACCCTGATGTACCTAGGCAACTCACAAGTTGTTGTGTATTAACCATTGTACCTGTAGCCCATATAAAGAGGATGGATGCATTGCGACTGTTGCATGTTGTTGACTGGTGTGAGTTTTCTGGACCTTGGAGCTGCAAGCAGTGGCAGTCAAACAAGCTAGTTGTTAGGAGGGTGAGCTTGTGTGTATGTCCAGTTGGTTTTGGGCAGTCAGCAACTGACTTAATTCCACATCAGTCATCATCCTTTAAGTTGGCTGTTTTCCCAGCGAACTAGATGTGAACAATCGCAGAGTCTAGTAATCAGCAGCTCCAATGCTAGATAGTTATTGAACCCTATATGTAATTGGCAGATCATTCAGGGTGGATATCCAATGTCCATTCATTCTATATCTCGTGTGGTCTCGTCTGAGATGAGGACCATCGCAGATGCCATTGAGTGGATGGTGTGTAGCCATCTGCAGATCATGGCACATGTCAGCACCAAAGATGCTGCTGTGATGTGTCGGTGGTTACTGTCTTGTCCTCCTGAAAGCTGGCTGAAAGGGTAAAAAATCTGTAGCCAATGGCCACAAGGTATTACCAGAGTTAACTATCTGCAGCATCATTGACAGAACTTATTGCAGACTTCTTTAGAGCCATGTTAAGGTGCTGACTCGGAGGCTACAGCACTTCAGTGATAATCTTGGCTGCATATTCCTGGATTTTTGCTCTGGCATGTATGTGTGTAGGGCTTCCTTGAATAGGTCAGTTGTGAATTGGTTAAAAGGGTGGCAGGGGCAATGTGGAATGCATCGGAAGTTTTAAAAGTTAATGGAGGAAGACCGGAGGCTTAAAATATAGTTACATACAACTCTAAAAATTCAACACTCAGAGTTATAAGCACCTTAAGTAGTCTCAACAGTTAAAAGTCTGGTGTTTAATTGTAGAAGTGATTGTATCAAACAGCCTGAAACTAGAAATTGTTATTAGTAGCACAAAAGTGGGTAATAATTGGTAACAGATCGCTAGTAAAAAA
>JARYHS010001420.1:0-20783 GCA_031002005.1 Vandiemenella viatica | reverse complement strand
AAATATTCTTTATGCGAATGTTTTCAGGATTTGTGGCTGAAATATCTGAATCTGATATTCCAAATACTTCGAAGGCCTTTACCATATTTGATCCATTATCTGTTACCGTTTTAAACAATTTTGGATAGTTTTAAATCAAACTCTGAGTGTATATCAGCCATCATTTCGGCAACTTTATCATATGTGTGAGATCCCTTGAATCTTCTGCATGCAATGGCGGCACTTTTCCTCTCAAGAGTCTCGCTTTCAATCCAATGGACTTAACCCCCAAATAGCTTCTTTAGAAGAAGACCATATATCTACTGTGGTACACACAAACTCCACAGTCCTCAGAGTCATCTTAATTTTTCTTTCCATTCATTGTATTCATCACTAATTTTACTTTGGATTGAACGGCGGCATAAAACTTTAGGAGGTGTCGTTAGGTGCTGTGCACTTCAATTAAAGCTTTAAATGAATTGTATTCCACTATTGATACTGGTAACATAGATTCAACAATAAATTGCACAATCAACTTGTCCAAGTCAACAGATTTTGGTACAGTTGTAAGAGTGACTTGCTTAAATTTCTTACATGTTTCTGAACCACTGCTATTGTCAGTACATTTTCTTTTTTTCAGATTTGGGGTTTTAAGTTTTTCGTACTCTTGCAATAGATCTGCATGACCTTTCCTCTGAAAAGAAGAAGAAAAAAGGATTAAAATGTTTTAAACATTATGTGACCTATTTTTTATGTCCAAATGTGTTATACTATGGCGTTTTAATTTCAATAGATAGAAAGACATAAGTAAATAACATTGTAAGTTCACCGTTCTTCAATATTTTATAAATATTAATATTATAAATAATTTTACCTTCAAATGCTTCAAGAAGTTTGTAGTAGAAGTAACACTGCCCTTTATTACTTTAGAACATATTTTGCATACAGCAGACACATTCACGGCACTTCCATTTTCTTGTATATGTATTTAAAACATGCTTTAGGATAATTTCATTCCTGAAAATATAAACAATATTTTGAATAAATTAAATATTACCACACTTTATCTGGGTAATAGACGGAATTACACGTAATGGATCGCTCTGATTCAAGCATCTTACCAGTCGTGATCTACAGTGGAGTGCAAAGCTTAAGGACGAAACCAACATTCGCATGTTGAATCAAAACAAAGTAACATAGTTCGATGAAATTTGAACCATAATAAAAATAACGGCAACAGAAAGGCACAATAGCCTAGGCAATTGAAAGAAATACGCGATTGATGAGGATGGTCCCTTGGACGTTAAAAAAGGGTTGGAGTGGTCTTTACAAAAGATGTTTGATTACCACAGGCAGCGATGTGTGCTCTGGAACATGCCCTCATGCTGGTCACAAGGTTGCTAGTGTCATCGAGGATACGGCGTTCCATTGCTCCGCCAGGGTGATTGACAACTGCTTCCCACACGTGCTTCTGCTTGATGGGATTTAAGTCTGGGGAACAGGCAGGACAGTCCATTTTACAATATCGTCTCGTTCCAAGAGCACATCCACTAGCGCCAATTGATGCAGTTCGACATTTTTTTTTTTTTGCTGTCGTCAGTCTTTAGACTGGTTTGATGCAATCCTCCATCCCTTCCTATCCTGTGCTAACTTCTTCATTTCTACATACCCGTTACAACCCACGTCCTCAATTATCTGCTTCATATATTCTAATCTCTGTCTACCTCTACAGTTCTTACCTTCAACTGTTCCCTTCCACTAACAAATTAACCAATCCAGCATGTCTCAAAATATGACCTACCAGCCTGTCTCTTCTTTCCGTGAGCTTCTTCCATAAACTTCTTTTCTCACTCATCATTTCCAAAACTCTTTCATTTCTTACTTTGTCTGTCCACTTAATTTTCAGCATTCTTCTGTAACACCACATTTCAAATGCTTCAAGTTTCTTTCTTTCCGGTATTCCTAAAGTCCATGTTTCGCTACCGTAAAGTGCTGTGCTCCACACATAGAGTTTTAAGAAGTTCTTTCTAATCCCTAGATCAATATTGAAACTAAAAGGTTTCTCTTTTTCATGAAGGCTCTTTTTGCTAGTGCTATTCTGCTTTTAACATCATTCCTGCTTCGGCCATCGGTTGTAATTTTGCTTCCCAAGTAACAGAACTCACTCACTTCTCCTATTGCATCAGATCCTATTTTTATATTTAATCTGCTAGTATTGGTATCATTTCTGCTACATTTCATCACTTTTGTTTTACTTTGATTTATATTCAGTCCAAAGTCTTCCTTCAGTATTTTGTTCATGCCATTCAATAACTTCTCAATATCCTCAGCCCTCTCTGCTAATAAGACAATGTCGTCAGCAAATCGTAGCATACTGATTTTTTCTCCCTGAAAACTTATGCCACATGGAAATTTTTTTTTGACTTTCTTCATTGCTTCTTCTACATACAAGTTGAATATTAACGGGGATAGACTACAACCTTGTCTCACGCCCTTTTTAACTGATGCATGTCTCTCGTGATTCTCTACTTTCATTACAGCCACTTGATTCTTATATAGTTTATAGAGTATTCTTCTATCTCGATTCTTTAGACCTGACTTCTTTAAAATTTTGAACATCTTGTCCCACCTAACATTATCAAAAGCTTGTTCTAAATCAACAAATGCCATAAAAGTATCTTTGTTTTTCTTGATCCGCCCTTCAAGTATTAATCTTAAAGACAGAATTGCTTCCCTTGTACCGCGATTTTTCCTAAACCCAAACTGATCTTCACCTACTATCTCTTCTACTACCCTTTCCATCCTTCTGTATATTATTCTGGTCAGTAATTTTGAAGCTTGTGATGTTAGATTAATGGTGCGATAATTCTCACATTTGTTGGCTTGTGCTTTCTTTGGAAGTGTGAAGATGATATTTTTATTAAAATCAGTAGGAATTTCTCCTGTTTCATAACTTTTTGATATCAGCTTGAATAATCTTTCGATTCTTTCCTCTCCTAGGGATTTAAGAAGTTCTGCAGGGATCTCATCAATTCCAACTGCCTTATTTGCTTTCAAGTCATTCAGAGCTCTATTAAACTCCGTCCTCAAAACAGGATCTCCTAAGTCATCAATGTCGATATCACCTTCCTTTTCCAATACACTATTGTTCAAGTCGTCCCCATCATACAGTTTCTCAATGTATTCCTTCCATCGGTTAGCTCTATCTTCTGAGCTTAAAAGAGGTTTCCCTTCGGCAGTTGTAATGTTCATACCTCTTTTCTTCATTTCTCCAAAATTCTGTTTGATCTTTCTATATGCAACATCTACTTTTCCTACGACCATTTTCTTTTCTACTTCTTCACACTTTTCTTGTAGCCATTTTTCTGTTGCTATTTTGCATTTCCTATTTATTTGATTTCTAAATTGCCTGTACTGCTCTCTTCCTGCTTCATCCTGAGCATGTTTGTACCTTCTTCTCTGATCCATCAGCTGCAAAATTTCTTCTGTGATCCAAGGTTTTCGGGCAGCTTGTTCCCTAAAGCCTAAGGTTTCTTTGCCAGCTTTCATTATTTCGGTCTTTAATGCATTCCATTCGTCCTCGGTTGAGTTCCTTTCACATTTAATTCTTAGACCTAAGTTTACCATTTCTGCAAATTTTTCTCTTGTGCTAGATTGTTTCAGTTTATTCACTTCTAGTCTGTTCTGCTTATACTGCTTCCTTATTCGCTTGAATTTTAGCCTGCACTTCATTACTATCAAATTGTGGTCCGAGTCTATGTCTGCTCCTGGGTATGCTTGACAGTCTAGAACTTGATTCCTGAATCTCTGTTTGACCATGATATAATCTAGCTGATATCTGCCTGTATCGCCAGGACGTTTCCAGGTGTATATTCTTCTTGCATGGTTCTTAAACAGTGTGTTCGCCACTACTAGCTTATATCTTTCACAAAATTCTAGCAACCTGCTTCCTCGCTCATTTCTTTCTCCTAGACCAAAACTTCCTACAGTATTCCCCTCTTTTCCTTCTCCCACTATTGCATTCCAATCACCCATGATTATTAGATTTTCCTCCCCTTTCACATATTGGATTAATTCTTCAATTTCAGCGTATATTTTTTCTATTTCTTCGTCATCTTCCTGTGACGTTGGCATATACCAAGTGAGTTTTTTATCTTGAGACAACTAAATATCTCGAAAACTACAAATCCGATCAAAAAAAGTGGGTAATAAAAATTGTTCGTCTCGACGGGGGACATCCGATGATACCAAATTTGACTCCCCACCCCCACCCCCTAGGGGTGGGGGAAGGGGGAGAAAAAAAACTTAAATAGGAACCCCCATTTTTTATTGCAGATTCTGATTCCCCGGAAAAAACTACCCCTATTTGACCCCCAATTCGAGTCATTTTGGTCGATAGATGGCGCTGCATTTCTCAGAGTTTTCTCATTACTTGATGTACTTCCATTGCGTTCACATCGTCGCTCATTTCTCAGAGTTTTCTCATTACTTGATGTACTTTCATAGCGTTCATAACATCTCTGATTTATTTACTTCGTTCTGTTGCACGTGTCAATGAGAATGCAGGCTATAACGTTGCAAGAAAAAATTGAAATGGTCTACATTTATGGAGAATGTCGCAAGAATATCGATAATGCTGTTGATCTTTATGCTCATCGTTTTCCAGACCAGCCTCGATCGCGCGCTTCTTTTTACCGTATTATCCAACAGTTCACTCAGGAGGGAAGTGTGCACACAAACAAACGAAAGCGGCGAAGGACGATAGCTGGAGAAAATAACGAAGTTGCAGTTTTAGCTGCAGTGGCTTATAACCCTCACATTAGTACTCGACAAATAAGTCGTGAATCAGGAATTTCTCAGACTACTGTTTGTCAGATTTTGCATCGTAGAAAATACCATCCGTTCCATGTTTCGTTGCATCAAGAACTTCACGGCAATGATTTCGATAATCGATTGACATTTTGCCGATGGTCGCTACAGAAAATACAAGAAGAACCCCATTTCTTTGCTCGAGTACTGTTTTCGGATGAATCCACTTTTACTAACCACGGCACCATTAATCGACACAACATGCATTATTGGAGTGTGGAAAACCCGCATTGGTTACGCCAAGTTGAACATCAGCGTCCGTGGAATGTAAATGTTTGGTGTGGGATAATTGGGGACAAACTTATTGGTCCACATTTTATCCATGGACATTTCAATGGGGAGAAATATCAACAACTCTTAGAGGACGTACTGCCAACATTGCTTGAAGACGTACCCTTAGACGTGCGACAAACAATGTGGTTTCAACATGACGGTTGTCCAGCACATTTTGCTGTAAGATCGCGGGAAGTGTTAGATCGTCTGTACAATCGTCGATGGATCGGAAGAGGAGGTCCAGTGCCGTGGCCTGCAAGATCACCAGATCTCACTTCGCCTGATTTTTTTTTATGGGGATACTTGAAGAATGAAGTTTACAGTGAAGTGCCAACAACGCCTGAAAACATGATTGAACGAATTACCAACGCTTGTCAAAAAATCACGCCGGATATGCTTCTTAGTTGCGTCGAATCATTCCAAGAGCGGGTAAATAAATGCATCGATGTCGGTGGTGATATTTTCGAGCACTTGCTTTAGAATTGTTGTTAGAAACAAACACGTGAGAGGCGAGGGGACTCACCAAAAACAAGCACCCCGATGGTGAGAGGCGAGGGGACTCACCAAAAACAAGCACCCCGATGGTGAGAGGCGAGGGGACTCACCAAAAACAAGCACCCCGATGGTGAGAGGCGAGGGGACTCACCAAAAACAAGCACCCCGATGGTGAGAGGCGAGGGGACTCACCAAAAACAAGCACCCCGATGGTGAGAGGCGAGGGGACTCACCAAAAACAAGCACCCCGATGGTGAGAGGCGAGGGGACTCACCAAAAACAAGCACCCCGATGGTGAGAGGCGAGGGGACTCACCAAAAACAAGCACCCCGATGGTGAGAGGCGAGGGGACTCACCAAAAACAAGCACCCCGATGGTGAGAGGCGAGGGGACTCACCAAAAACAAGCACCCCGATGGTGAGAGGCGAGGGGACTCACCTAAATCTAGCACCCCAAAGGGAACAGAAAATTACTACGTCCACGTCGTTGTTCCTGGGTAACGCAAAAAGTAATGTTTGACTTTCGCTATCTGCTAAAGAATTTGCATCAGTGCATTTTGAAATAATGTCCATTCCCATCCCTCAAGTTTGGAGGTGGGTGGTGTTATTGAATAGTTTTTGAAAAATATCAATCACATTAACTTGTATTTTGCTGATCTGATGTGTATTTCACGAGATATCCTCATTTTTAAATGAATTTTTGCTTATTTTGATTTTTGTCGATTGCAGCGCCATCTATCGACCAAAATGACTCGAATTGGGGGTGAAATAGGGGTAGTTTTTTCCGGGGAATCAGAATCTGCAATAAAAAATGGGGGTTCCTATTTAAGTTTTTTTTCTCCCCCTTCCCCCACCCCTAGGGGGTGGGGGTGGGGAGTCAAATTTGGTATCATCGGATGTCCCCCGTCGAGACGAACAATTTTTATTACCCACTTTTTTTGATCGGATTTGTAGTTTTCGAGATATTTAGTTGTCTCAAGATAAAAAACTCACTTGGTATACTTGTACTAATGTGGTTGGGATGGGCTTAGTTTCTAACCTCATCAAAACAATCCTGTCAATAAATTGTTCATAATAACTCACCCGTTTCCCTACTTTCTTGTTCATTACAAATCCTACACCAGTGACTCCATTGACAGCTTGTGTGCTAATTATCCTGTGTTCCCCAGACCAGAAATCCTGTGCGTCCTTCCATTTAATCTCACTAATCCCAACAACATCTAACTTAAGTTGTTCCATCTCCCTTTTTAAGTTTTCTAACCTACCTGCCCTATTCAGACTTCTAACATTCCACGCTCCGACTCGTAGAATGTTTCTATCCATTCTGATGACTCCTCCCTGAGCAGTCCCCACCCGGAGATCCGATTGGGGGACTATTTCACCTCCGGAATATTTTACCCAGGAAGAAGCCATCATGATATATGTAATTTGAGAGGATTACATGTCCTCGGGATACCCCTTGGGTCTTTAATGTAGTGGTTTCCTGTTGCCTTCTGCATCCCCATGCCGTTGATCATTTCTGATTCATCCGCCTTTAGGGGCCGTTTCCAACCCCAAGGGCAAGAGGGTGCCCTGAACCGCTCCCCGCTCTTCCGCCCTCCTTTCGGAGGCCGTTGGCAAGCAGTGGGTGACTCCTTATACCGGGAATCTTTCAGTCGCCAGAGCCTCGTCCGTGCAAACAGGGTGCACCACGTGGAGGAGAGGTTGACATTTGGTTGGAAAAGACTAGTATAGTCTTTCCCAGACCCTTACACCTCTCGACATTTTTATCAATAAAAATGAAGTTAGAGTCGAATGAAGAGTACAGACAAATTGACCGTTGCTGTTACCTGATCTCTGACTGAGTGCACTTCACATTAATTAATTTTAGTTGTGGTGAGCAGTGCTCCGATGGCCATACCTTTAGTCTTCTAATTATCCCTTTCTTAATACAGGATGACTTGCGGGAACCGGCTGAATTTGTATCAGCTGTTACATTGTTGTTACACGTTATGGTGAGATTGAGGTTATGATATTTTTTGAGTGTGTCTTACCATTTTAGTCATAATGGATCAGTGTTCAGTACAGCATCGTGTTTTTGCATAGGACACTTTTGTTAAAAATTGTGAATCTATTATCAAAACACAGCGCCACTTTAATATCGGTCGGAATGACACAGTTCCAAGCCGAAAGACATTGTCTAGATGGGTTCACGCGTTTAGAACAACAGGAACAGTAACAAAGAAAAAGCCACCCGGTCCTGCAAGTCGGACTACGAAAAATACAGCGCTCTTCCATAAATTACGGGCGATATCCCCAACTCACTTTTATGGAAATTTTTGAACATTGATTCCATGAAACAGCTACCTGAAAACGTTAAAGGAGACCGAAGACTGACGACGGCCAACTGTCAGTGCGGTGACAGTGAACCAACCGACCTTTACGTTTTAAAAAGAAAAGAAAAAATATCAACAAATAAACCTCAACAATGTCGTTTTGAAGCACCGGTTATGCACAGTCGTTCTACTGTAATATTATTACCGACAGAACCTGACGAATCTGATTTTAAACATTATTCTCAGTGTTATAAAAATATTAGAATCATTCTTAAAAATAATTATTATACGCGACATAGCTTTTATCGGATAATGAATATCGCAAATTGCGATTCGCAATATACTTCAAGAAAGAATCAAAAGAACAACAGTGTTTTAAAAGCGTAACATAATGAAAGTGGGTAATCCGTTTTATCCATTCGTCTTGAATGTAGTGAAATCGTTTTTAGCTCTACTGAATTCCCGACGCTTACAATTATGCAGGTGGGCGCGCGTGACTGACAATCGGGGCACCGACAGTCGGAATAGCAACAATAGTGGCGGCAATATGAAGTTTTTGCCCCCGCCCCTCTCCGAAAATTCCACTGGAGAGGGTGCTGAAAGGATGTACCAGAGAAGGAAGGGAATTGGGTTACAAAACTTTATTGGTGCGGTTTGGGACCCACATTTTGGCTATTAGATACAGGAGCTGGAGGGTGTGCAGAGGCGGACAGCTAGATTTGTTTGTGCAAATTATCGCATGACCCAGTCGGTAACTGGTATGATAAAGGAGCTTAATTGGGAGTCATTCGAGGAAAGGAGAATGATGAAGAGAATGCTGGGAATGTGCAAGGCATATGCTGGTGACGGGGCTTGAGGGATATTGGTCAAAGAATTAGGAATAGTGAATGGAAGGGGAAGGACGACCATGACCACAAGCTAGCTCTCGATTTCATGCATAAGGGAGTGGGGAAGTTTTATTTTGTTGGTAGGGGTGTCAGGGATTGGAACAGATTGCCGGGTGCAGTAATGAATAATTTGCCAAAAATTCTTAAGGAATTTAAAATTTGTAAATTGGAAAGTTAAATGGGGAGGAATTTTATATTCCAATTACAAAAGATGATTTTAAAAAAAGGGGGGGGAATTGGATGACAAGGAAGATTGTCACTGCAGTGTTAACTAAATTGGAATTAAATTAATAATAATTCCTAGATCCGCAATTGTATTAAGGACGTTAAATTGCAACTAACGGCCGAATCAGGAATGATTTTAAAAGCAAACTAGCGAAAAGAGCCTTACCGAAGTGTGATTTAACTTTTTAACAATTTCATTTGTTAGCGAGGATAACTTGGAAAAAGTTCGTATTTATTGTACGAATGCACTAAAGATGGTATCGTTCGTACGCCAGAGCGTAAAAGAAACATCAAATCGTAAAATACTGTACACCAAGTTACAATGAACTTTTACTTCTTATACATGTACGCTGATATTAGCACCAGGTTTTATACTACTGTTATTACTTCCAAGTTGTTATTTTATTTTTCAGAACCAATTAAATAACAAGTTGTTATATTCTAAACAGAACACAACGTACTAAATTTGGTAATTAAGCAACCTAAACAATCGGAACTCAGGCAACAGATTCAATTACATGTCATATTTAAGAAATTAGAATTGTTAAATAACTTATACCACAATGTTACCCTACACTAGAATTTTTAATAAAAGCTTTCAGCTTTTGTAAAGCAATACTGTATTTTGTGATAAAGGAAAGAGACTAGCTTACAACAATGGCACGAATTTGAAACTTATTTTTACAGGTAAATATAAATACTTCTTCTCGCTAACAATAATCCTATGAATTTAGTTTAAAATTTATAGATTTAAAAAAAAATAGTTTATAAAACATAGGTAATGATATAAATACTCGGAGTTGCGCGAGCAACCTTCACACACGCAACCAACGATCACGTAGTCGCTGTCAAGTGAAATCTAATCCGGTATATACCTACTTAAATAAAATTAAAATGATTCGTTCATTTATTTACTTACATTTCGGTGCCGTTTTCCTCGATTACGATTCACTAAAAATTCGATTTCGACATACCACACACGATTTGGCACGGTAAAATATGGCGCGGACCAAAGACAACATACAATAGACAGGCAGGTGTTCGTTTATGGTTTTCACAGTTCACAGGTATGAAGGAAGGCAAAGATAACTAGGCCCTATAACCTTATCTTTTGATAAACGTTAATGAATTTTACGAATGTATTCCTTTGTTTTTATGATGCCGTAACGTAAAAATACGGAAATAGTATTTAGTATTTTCAAGATACAAAGATACAAAGAAAAAGTATCTAAATACAAGATACAAGATAAAGATTAAGAAAAGTATCTTAGATACAAGATAAAAATACGTATTTTGTATCTTGTATCTGTATTTCAGATACTTTTATCTAGATAAGTCACATCTCTGCTGCTTACCTTGTACGTGGAGCTTTTTCGTTATTTCTTCCCATGCGTCATCTTTCCTTTTACTGTCACTATATTTTTTGTCACTCGTGTCGTATAGAAATTTATATTCTCTTACTAATTCAATTAATTTTTCGCTGTTCATCTTTTTTAATTAGATCACGTAGTCCGCTGTCTGTGCTGTTACGCTGTCGTGTTCATACTAACGGCATTGACACCCTCGGAGACGTGCCGGCACAGACAAAACATTCTTTCCGACAATGCTTGTCTGTGCCGGCACGTGTCTGTACGGACACGCTCCGTTCACGCGCGGTAAATGTGAATACGCCTGTATATACAGTAATGTATGTAATAATGTTTTTTTGTCTGTGCCGGTACGTGTCTGACACGTACTGTGTCTGTAGATGTGAACGAGGCTTTATGCGTCGCGAAGTGTTATTTAGAGCAGCGGTTCCCAACCAATGGGTCGCAACCCACTGGTGGGTCGCGGCGGGTGTTTTGGTGGGTCGCGGAACAATCGACGTTTTTGACCCAAAAATATATCTTTTATTTCATCTATTAAAAAACATAACACGATATTTTACGAGTGCAGTAATCATGAAAGCTATTAGCTTATATTAAAACTTTGTGAGGAAAAAAAAAAAGTTTTCTTAAACAGTCAGCCGGTATTATGCAATAGTAAGATATAGCAGCGGCAGTAATCGCGCAATCCTTATGGCAACCCCTGAACACCCGCTGTCCAGCCCCGCTCTAAGGTGGAGATGTGCGCGCATACCACTAGTAGTTTCACTTCTCTGATTGTCTTTTTCTTGTTTATGCTTGAATTGAAACCAAAGTCTTTGATGCAAACAGTCTTTCTCGGCTTGTGGGAGTGAGTTGTTGATTGCATTTTGTTTTGATTGAGAGTAGATTTAATGTGATTATGGTAAGTTTGTTGAGGACTGGATCGTCCCATAAAAGAGAGTCCCCAATCAAGTATTCGTAATTACAATGCAGGCAGCAAGAAAAAGAAAAAGACGTATCTGCGAAAGTATAATCCGGATTATTTGAAATACAGATTTGTGTTTTCGGGTACTGAAGAGGAGCCAATAATACCTCAGTGCGTGATTTGTTGTGAAAATTTGTCCAAAAAACATGAAGCCATCAAAACTTGCAAGGCATTTGTCAACCAAGCATCCTGAGTACACAGATAAATCTCTTGAACTCTTTCAAAATAAAAAAAGACATTATCTTTCGACCAAATCTACAATGGAAAAAAAACCGAGCGTGGTGGTGTAACGGATAGCGTTCTGGCCTCGCATTCGGGAGGACGGCGGTTCGAATCCCCGTCCGGGCATCCAGATTTGGGTTTTCCATGGTTTCCCCAAATCACTCCAGGTGAATGCCGGAATGCTTCCTTCAAAAGGCCATGGCCGAATTCCTTCCCATTCCTTGCCCCCATCCTTTCCCGTCTCTAAAGACCACGTTGTTAAAAAGGGACGTTAAACTGTTAAAAAAAAAAAAATACAATGGAAAAGTCAGTGTGAGGCTAACAAACAGTCTACCATAGCGTCTTAGCAATTATCCTTGTTAATAGCAAAGCAGGAAAATGTGACTGATGTGGCAAGTCATATCTACGCCTACAAATCCCAGTTTAGTGGTTGACTGGTAAGTTTACCATTGTATTTTCCGGCTCCCAGTCTTCCATATTTTCATACATTTGGGTGCAGTAAAACACAATGATAAACCTACCAATTAACCACTAAAATCGGGTCTGCAGGTGGTTTCCACTAAACAGCGACTTGGCAGACCAGTTGCATTTTAGTATGCTGCTCGAGTTACTTCTAATCGTGGAATTTCAGCAGTCAACTTGATGAGGTGATGGTCTGTGCAGTCGCCTCCCGGTCTATGATATGTTTGTTGTTTTAAGTATTAGCAGTTCTTGTTTTTGTTGATAATATATCCTTTGTACGAAAATTTGCCTATTAGCAGGATAGGATAGTCGATAGCGTATCTAGGTCATAGAACAGTTCCCATTCTGATATTAGATATTGGGTGGGTCGCGAAAATTTTTTTTATTTGGGTCGTGTACCAATAAAGGTTGGGAACCGCTGATTTAAAGTTATCGTTGAAAATAGCTGGTTAAAGAGGAAACAATGTACAAGATCTCCAGACAAAATTGTACAGAATCTAATGTTTAAGAACCAAAACAATTATGTTGCCATGGGTCGGTACACTGTACGATAACTGTATTCCGTCAATAAAGGAAGCATCCCTTGAATATTTCTCTTTGGGTGTAGTAAATTTTCTGTAATAGGGAAAGTGGAATGCAAACTTACTGTGGAGATTTTTGTTCAGCTGTAAATAGTGTACAATGACTCCACAAATACAAACGCGGACAAAAAATAATTTGTTTTCGTAGATAATAAAAAAGGCTTTCCGTAAGTGTGTACTACAACCTGCATTCACATCCAACCATTGGCTTTCGTGTAGTTTAAAAGTCCGCGAATTTTCCTGTAGTAGACGCTAATTCAAAACAAGTCTGGAGTTCGCGCGTCGATACTACGTTGTTTATTGTCAGTTGTAGCCCGTCCCGCCAGATGTCGCTCCTGTTTTCCTGACAGCTTTTCCTCTGCAGTATGATGTATCACACATGTTGAGGGAATGCCATCGCCTCAACATCAGCCTGCTTATAATTTCTCCTGGGTTGTGGTCTTACAGACATCCGATTAAATAGTACTTTTGGTTCTGGCAGTAGCTATCTTATACAAATCCTAACATCTGTGCTGTCGCTGACGAGACTGAAGTTTCTCCAGCTGGTTGAGTTCCCGACTTACCGTTCATCGAAATGCCTCCAAAGGTAGCGGCCAGCTTCCCCTCTGCCCGTGAAGGCATCAGATCCTTTAACACGAAAGAGAAGCGCAAGCGGAAGAGGAAGGAGAGCTACGCAATATACATCTACAAGGTGCTGAAACAAGTGCACCCGGATACTGGAATATCGAGCAAAGCGATGAGCATAATGAACAGCTTCGTGAACGACATATTCGACCGGATCTCCGACGAGGCGGTGAAGCTGGCGACCCACAACAGGAAGACTACTGTGACTAGTCGCGAGGTGCAGACTGCTGCGAGGCTGATACTGCCTGGGGAGCTGGCCAAGCACGCAGTCAGCGAGGGCACCAAGGCAGTCTCCAAGTACACCACCAGCAAGTGAGCCTAGTGCTTTAAGTTACGGTGTGTGGTCTTGTTACGTGACTTCTTTTGTGGGAAGTGCATTCGTTCTCTTGGTTCTGTAGGAGCTTTGTTCATTTCATGTCGCTGGTCGGTTGAGTGATTAAAAAGTTTCATTCTTACTATATCACTAAACAATCGGCGCTGATCTAAGAGTAATTGGGAAATTATTATTTGTAGCTTTTGTGTATGAAATGCGAATTGCATTTGCAGAAAGTTATGATTTTCCGTGTGACATTTACAATAGTTAATTATGTAGTAAGGTGTTACCAAAGTAACACAATACAGGATAAATTAATTTTTTTGAATAAGCTTAAAGAATAAAGTCACTGATTACAAAATTAACTTTAATGTAAAAAAGCATGGGGTGCTATATAAGCTGTCTTATATTTTTTGTCGTTCGCTGTTTGTAAAGGTAGAGTCATTGTCAAAAGTTGTGTAGAGAGCACCCCACGCTTTTTTTTTACATTAAAGTTAATTTTGTAATCAGTGACTTTATTCTTTAAGCTTATTCGAAAAAATTAATTTATCCTGTATTGTGGGACGTCCCATCACTGTTAAACAAAATCTTTATATTTAAAGATTATTTTTAACCTTTTAGTTCACATTACTACGAAAGCGTGTTTTTAGTTTTTTAAACTACAATTTTATTTTTAACTTTTTAGTTCAGATAGTTTCAAAAGTATGTTTCCTACTGTTGACTTTTCTTCGCCAATCTCTCTTTATCTTTGTGTTGTAGTTTCATTTTTAATTATTACTTCCACGAGAGTTTCAAAAGTATGTTTCCTACTGTTGGCTTTTCTTCACCAATCTTTCTTTATCTTTGTGTTGTAGTTTCATTTTTAATTATTACTTCCACGAGTTAAATACAATTAAATGGCAGCTCAGCCAGAGGTCCAATAGCAGGGTAAATGTGGAAGACTACTCTTCTATAATAGTACGAAGTAATGTTTCGAATACTCACTAATCAACATCACGTTAAGTGACTGCAGACAGAGAAACCTTTCTGGATAGGATACAGTGGAAGACGATCGTCGTCAGCAACCGGGAAACTGGAGATGGTCAAAGTAACGAGAATAGCAGGACGTTGCTAAGAGACTGCTGTATTGTCAACGGTTCTTAAAACGTGAGCAAATTTTTTCTGTTTTTACTGTCACAGTAATGATAATATCAAGATATAGCTATGAAATTATTGTATTGTAATCAGTTATCAATACATCAGCAAAATTTCAAACAATTCGGACATCTGGAATTGGGTTAAAATTAAATTGCAAAATTTCACGACATTCAACCATTTTTCTTTTGTTACTGTCAAAGTAATGAGAATAGCAGGATATAGCTATGAAATTCTTGTATTG
This sequence comes from Vandiemenella viatica, assembly GCA_031002005.1. NCBI lineage: Eukaryota > Metazoa > Arthropoda > Insecta > Orthoptera > Morabidae > Vandiemenella > Vandiemenella viatica. The sequence goes on along the minus strand of JARYHS010001420.1, from coordinate 5,830 downwards.
TCACCGGTTCTTAATATGTGTGCCAAATTTCAACCAGCTCGGACAGCTGGAAGTGGGTCAAATTGGAGTTGTAAAATTCCGTTACATTCATACATACATACATACATACATACATACAAGTCAAGCTAATATAAAGCGTGTAAAAACGATCAGCTTGATGTTAACTTGCAGCTAATTGTAAGTGGTGATAATAAAACTTCTGGGTCTATTGGAGATCGCGATTCCGCTACAACATTAAATAATATCGTTGTAATACTGCTGTATTCAGACGCAAGACGTATTGTTTACCAAGCGGTAATTCCGTTGTAATACAGCCTGGACCATTATTTTCAACCAGAAATTGGGTTGTAATACAGCCTGGACCAACATGAAACCGTTAAATGTACTTCGGACATAATTTCTAGCGGAGTCTTGCGTTTGACCACTATAGTATTATGATGCCAATTCCTGGCGGAATCGCGATCTCCTGTAATCCAAAACATTTATTATCTCCAGTGTACGCTTTCACTAATTGCTGCTGGCAAACGTCGTCTGTACTTTACAGGCAATGAAACTTTCCGGCGGTAGAGGAAAAAAACAGTTCAATTTGGCCAACAGGAATGATATAACCTTCCTTTTTTTATTTTCTTCCTATACAATTTTGTGTTGCTTTTAAGTTGTTACGGCGGGAAGGGGGGGGGGGGGCGAGAGACCGAGAGCGACATGGGACATTCCCCACCAGTCCGATACTGGTACTGACCTGTTGAAATTTGTTTTAACAGCTTCGTTGTAATGTCCTCTTCACGTTTTCCACTCCTTGGGTGCTGTGCAAAGTACGGCCAGTAGAAAAATTCAGGTTGAAAATGTGATTAACGCATTCCTTAAGCATTTCTATTTAAGAAAAAAAGTGTACGCGAAGTCGAGAAAACAGTTAGGAAAGGAGTAATATAGTTAAATTCGTCGGGTTACGTGCGGTATTAGCCGATGTGTAGCAGTCATTTTTACCGCGAATGTGCTATTCCTCAAGCTGTACACATGTTGATTTTCAAAGAGCTGTATTGGTGGACGTTGTGGTTAGGTTGAAATGCAGCCTGGACCGGAATTACGACTAATATTCCGTAGTGTCTAGTGGATTCTGAACGACTAAGGAGGCCGCCATGCTGTATTCTGACTATAATGACGTCACACACGGAACGAGACGTCTATTGCCGCTAATGCCATAATATGCGTAACCGTGTTGTGTTTAGGCTGAATGCCAGCCTGGACCCAAATGACTACTAATATTCAATGGTGCTTAGAGGATTTTGAGTGAAGAAGACAACGGCTACGCCAAATTCTGACTATAATTACGTCACAGGCGGCTCAAGATCTCTACTAACGCGAAGTTAGTAACGTGCAGAAACGTATGTTTCGGCGCGGATTACACCTTTGTTACATATTTTACAGCTTTCAGGTACACTTTTCTTTAAAGAATAAGCGCCAAGGAAGAAGCTAGTAGTATTTTCAACCCGAATTAATAGTTTTTTCTACTGGCCGTACTTTGCACAGTAACCGCTGGAAGTTTCATATGATGATAAATGGCGTCCTCTCATCGCGTTGTGTGTAATGTTAACAGCAGTTTTTATTATTATTTTGCGTGAAGTTGGTGCATTATACACTATCTTGATGGGTATAATAAAAACATATTACTAAATAATATACTCTAAGGAACGATAGTGTTATTACACATCGCTATATGCCTTCTCCCAGTCACTCGCCGCCTTACGATACGGCACTTTTCGAGTGAAGTTTGAGGATGGATATATTTACAGCTCTAAGATATTAAATAATATCACATAACAAACGTGTGCAACAGTTTTCAGACCAAAATGACAATTCCTTGATGAGTCCCAGTGATTGCGCTCCAATCCGAACCTGTTTAGGTTGATATGATCCCTGTACCAATAATTTGTCATTTTTGCAGTGCTGCTAACATTTCGTGGTTGCGGAGCGTCTTATATTTGGGCATTTTTAATTTAATTCGTGGTGACTTATTTGAAAAAGGAGAGTGCAAAACATGAAGATAATATAACAAAAAGCATCTAAAACAAATTTTAACAGGTCGGTACCAGTTTCGGGCAGGTGGAGAATGTCCCATTCCACCCGTTTGTTTCTTTCTAGATATCAGTGGGAAGCGATAGATGTATCGCGACAGCATCACCAAGCGTGGTGAGTGAGCTTTAACTCTCGGCCTCACATTCGGGAAGACGCTGGTTCGAATCTCCGTTTGGCCATCAATACTTGGATTTTCCATGGTTTTCCCAAACGACTCCAGCTGAATGTAGGAACGATTTTTGCAAAAGGCCATAGTCGAATAAAAATGCGAAATGATTCGTCTTAGTCTAATATTAAATAGGGGTAAGTTGTAAATCGGTAAGAGCACGTTCGGAAGACGCGTTTTCGGGTCTTGTGCGCTACAACATTGCTAGCTGCTGACCAATGACAATGCGGCAGTAGATAGCAAGACTTGTTTTTAATACACCCCGGATTTGCATGTCACCGCTGAAACTACGTCGAAAAGCATATATAGTGATGTCTTCCTTTTGACTAATGCAGTCCAATTCTCCCGTAATAGTTATATCCGGCAATCCCTGTTTTTCTTTGTTTTGTGTAGATTAAAACAAAACCGATCGGTTTTTATGCTGGATCGCCATACCGCCACAACAACCGGGTCTGCTGGATATCGCGATTCCGTTACAACATCCACTGATGACGTCATAATACTGCTGTGATCAATCGCAAGCTGTATTATTTTTAAGTTATAACTCCGTGGTAATGCAGCCTGGACAATTTTTAATCAGAAATTAGGTTGTAATACACCGTGGACCAACATAACACCATTAAATGTACTTCGGGAAGTATTTCTGGAGTTGTCTTGCGTTTGACTACTGCAATATTATGATGTCAGTTCCTTGCGGAATCACGATCTCCAGTAACGCCCAACTTTATACCAAATGAGCGATATCTATCGAAGAACGTTCTCCGCACGGCTTTTACACAATTGCTGTGGCTGTTCATGCCTCATTTCAACACACCCACAACGAAAAAAATAAAGCAATTTAGTTTGGTATGATCCCAGTGCTGACAGTAAATTGTAGTGGTATCGTGACGTAGTATAGAACAGATATCCGCTTTGCATATTCATTTCGTGACGAGTAGTGTTTTCAAGAAACTTGAATTCAGAATTGCTGTTATTGCTTTGTACACTAAGTAGCTTCTCCAGTTAGGCACCTTAACCGCTGTGTCACATAACTGTTCACATAACCAAACTGTGCCACATTTCCCTGGAGTTCAAATCAGTTTTTGTGCTTGTTTGTTCTGTTTACGTAAATTGCAATACTCTGCTTCGACAGTGAGGCAGCACTGTTACTCAATGAATCCGGATAATTATGAATCTGAAAACAGTGTTATAGAACGTTTATCAACTATACAGAGATCTCCAATACCTCACTGTGAGAAAAATGAATATAGTCTCCATTACATGATACGACGAACTGAACTAAAATCAAAGAATAGACGTCTTCAAAGACTTTTTTGAAAACTTGTCGGATTTAGTTTGATGGAAAGTAGAGAACGTGTCATTGCTAGAAAGAAAATAGCATTTACCGGGATATGGAAAATGCTAAAAAAACTTTTGTGGAGAAATTATCTGAAAATTTTGCGAAGGAGTAGATACTTCGATAAGGTCGGGGGGCGTGTTAGAAATTTGAACATCTAGGTGAATAAAATTAGATTTTAAATTTCGTTGAGCTGCTTACTATTAATTGTATGCATAGAGTGATATGCGTTGAGATAAACCTTGTCTGATGTAGGCTGAATTTCAGCCAAATCACAGCCATCACTAATACAAATCTTGGAAATCGACGCTTGCACCGCATGCGGAAGATCACTTTCACGATTTCGCGACTACAGCAGAGCCAGCAACGTAATATTAAAAATAATTACTACTAACTGAAAACTGTTTTAAATTTTTTATTTATACCAATTTACTGAAGTGTGAAGTTTGAAGAACTCTCCTCGTATAGTTTATTGTTGAAAAATGCAATTTAATTCAAATTAGTATTATCGTGATGTATATATTAAAAAATTCACTAAAAGGCACTTGTTTCTAGGTAAGAATTTGAGATATGGATTTCTCTTGTGCTAACACAAGAACTTCGTGTGCACAGACTCGGTATGCAGATTTTTTTTTTTTTTTAATATTAATGGAGATCGACTACAAACCTTGTTTCACATCCTTTTTAACTGATGCTTGTCTCATGATTCTCTTTCTATTATTGCCACTTGAATATTATATAGATTATAAAGTATTCATCTATCTCGATATTTTAACCTGACCTTTGAATATCTTGTCCCTCTAAACATTATCTAAAGCTTTTTCTAAATCAACAAATGCCATAAAGATATCCTTTTCTTGATCCGCGTTTCAAGTATTAATTTCAAAGCCAGTATTGTTTCTCTTGTACTGCAGTCATTCCTATAGCCAAACTAATATTCACCTCCTGTCTCTTGTACAATCCTTTCTGTACTGTAAATTTTCCTGGTCAGTATTTTTGACGAATGTAATGTTAGACTTGCGATGCGATAATTCTCACATTTGTTGGCTTGTGTTTTCTTCGGAAGTGTGAAGATACTTTTATTAAAATCAGTTGGAATCTCTCCTGTTTCATAGCTGTTCGATATCAGTTTTAATAATCTGTGAATTCCTTCTTCTATGTATTTTAGAAGTTCTGCAGGAATGTCATTAATTTCAAGTACCTTATTTTATTTCAGATATTTCAATGCTCTGTCAAATTCTGTTCTTAACACAGGATTTCCAAAGTCATCAATGTCTGCATCGCCTTTTTCCGGTACACAGGTTTAAATTATCACCATCATACAGTGGAATACTTGGCACGCACTCCGCATATGTCGTGGTTGAACCTACAGTTTAACGTCGAATCCGAACCACGGAACGTTTTGATGTATCTCATATGAACAAAGCCTAGCAATTAAATTTTTGGCCACACCGGGATTTTTACCGAGGACACTAATTTTTTTTAAGGAAATCAGTGACGTACTAGATAGCTCTGAAGAAAGAAACATTTTTCTCTTGAAGAGATGAGTATGATGGGTGCAAACGTTTGAAGAGCACGCATTAATGAAACCCGTAACATAGATATCCGATGAATCATTGTCGTCGATCTTGATGAATATCCAATTATATGAATAAATCTTCACGATCCTGTACATTTTTTTCCTTACTCTTCATAAAATCTGAACCATGTTTGATGGAACGGCGTCAATAGCATACTACTCTCGCTGCATTAGCACTGTGCCGGTAACATTCACCTATGATATATCTGCCACCTTAAAAGATATTCATCCCAAAATACGACCCTGATACGAAGTCTTTCTTTCTCTGGAATCGTCACGTTTTATCAGTTGTTTCCCACCGAGCGTGGTGGGTGAGCGTTAACGCTCTGGCCTCTCATTCGGGAGGACGTAGTTTGGAATCTCCGTCCGGGCATCCAGATTTGGGTTTTCCATGGTTTCCCCAAATCACTCCAGGCTAATGCCGAGATGCTTCCTTCAAAAGGCCATGGCCGAATTCCTCCCCGTTCCGTACCCCAGTGCAATCGCACCTGTAATAACCTCGACGTTGAAGAGGCGTAAAGCCTTAAGTAAAAAAAAAAAAGTTTCCCGGTTATACACGAGGGGAAACTTTTTACTGGAGGACATTAACGGAGTATTTTCTACACGAGGGAAGCGACTTCTCATACAGTTATGGTCATCAAAAAGAACTTGATGTTTAAACTTTTCAATCATAGTT
>JARYHS010001419.1:0-14427 GCA_031002005.1 Vandiemenella viatica | reverse complement strand
ACTTGCGGCGCTCACAAGTTTCCAGCTCGGGCACCGGGGGTCGCCAAACCCGTACCTGGCACTTGCGTACCAGGCCCCTGCGGGGACTGGCAAGCAACTTTGTGATACGAGCCTACGTGAGTGTGCCATTTACATTCTCATGATAATACCGTCTTGCGTCGACTCGAAGTTCGTGTAAGAGTCTAAACATGGCATAAAATGTAGCATACCTTGGCATTATAGTCAAATGAAAGCAGCTTCAATGCACATAAAACTACACTTGCAACCAAGAACGAAATCAGAAACCTACCACAACTGTCCATAAAAACCGCAATAACCTTGTTCCATATAAAAAAATCTCACCTATTAATTGAATTTGTTTCAAAATTTGTAAAATAACACAATTCATCCATACAACTGTAAAATAACACCACTTTCCATAAATTTTATGGAGAAACCAAACCAGTTGGCAGGTATGTACTTGCCATTTTATGGATTTTGGCGGTTTCTGGGAAGGTTCTGACAGTCTCTCACAGTGAACCAGTATTTTAGGTTGATCAAATTGAGGGAGCTGGCATGTGTTTGGCACTGGATGGTCTAAGTTGCTAGTGTAAACATTTGCCTACAACAATTCATTCCAATGGAAAGCTGGTTAGTTGTGAGGTCTATACATCAACTGTTCATATGACAAAGTTTTCTTTTTAGTTATGAAAAATAATTTAATTCACTTGTGAAATCATTCCACATTTTTGATGTTGTTGAACATGAGGCAAAAAATTACTCAATATGGCAATAAATATGGAAATAGACTTTACTTATGAAGAAATGTAGAATTTGGCATAAAATATATACTCATTTTGATTTTAAGTTAATTTTTGATAAAATATTAAAATGTAAATAATTAGAAAAAAAGGATAGCGAAATGAACCACCACTTTCCTCAGATGATGGGTTTGTGGGGTGAACACACACAAAAAAACCACAAGAACAGGAAAAACAATGAATATTTCGGGACTTGGCCCTTCGTCAACAGGAGAACATCACGGTTGGAGGGTGGTGCAGGATACGGTCTCTCAGAATGTCCTTTCCGCCATCCATGCCATCTCCCATGACACCAATAATTTTAATTCTTGTTTCACGGTCTGTGCTATTAGAGTCCCCCCAAACAGCAGCAGCTCCTCTGAACTCAGAAGGTGGGAACTTGCCAGCCAAAACAAACTAGGCACAAGACAACCTCCTAGTCTCAATTTGAGATAATACCCAGTCAGTACCTTTCCTTCCCTCTATCCACTCCTTGCCTCTATGCCCACTGTCTTGAATCACCACATACCAGAGGTGATGTTTATCTGCATAGATTCTCTTTTTTATCATTATTTTAATATTTGTTAAATTTTTTCGATTAATCTGTTTTCTTATTTACTTTCTCAAATTTATGTTATGAACATTTTAATGAATTATTCTGCACTTTTTGCAACATTTTGCATTGCTCGTATACTAGATCCAATTTACTGTCCCCCCCTCTCTGTCCTCTGTTTGAATTTGCCCCCACCATGTTCCTGACTAACGGTCATTCTGTGAGACCACCTGCACCACCCTCCCTCCGTGATGTTCTCCTGTTGACGAAGGGCCTAGTCCCGAAATATTCATTGTTTTTCCTCTTGTTTTTGTGTTCATCCCACAAAACCATCATCTAGTGGTAGTTCAATTCACTATCCTTTTTTTGTAAATCCATTCAATACTTAGCTCATATTATTTGCTGGTTAACAACCTAAATAATTATAAATTTATTTTTCCACCTTCGCGTCCATTTCTGCAAAACACAAGTATCACACGGATGACAAGCAATGAGCATCCACGTCAGGATATGCACCTGTAAAGAACAACTCCATTACTACCCTACCTCAATCTACCACAGCACTGTAATTGTTCATCACCCACCCATTATGAGCACAGCGATCATTGCTTATCGCTACTTTGCCCGTTACTATCTGGAATAGTTACTTTCAGAGAACACCACCATCACAAACTGCTTATAACTACTGTTACTAATTGTGACACTCACTGAGAGATATCCCACGGTCTTGTTTTATCAAAATAATAATCCTCTTTCTGTTATAATTGTAAAGTTTTTCACCTCTCAAACATTTAATTCTTGGACAGAACACAGAACCCCAGGGTTTCGCAAACCACCTTTTAGGAACCTCTGCTCTATTCACATATCAGTTTTTGTAAGAGTGCTTACTCTAGAATTACTTTACGCCCCCACATATTATTTGCTTAAAAGTTTTTATTAGTTATCTTTTCGATATTTTATGAAGTTTTCAGACTAACTGATAGCTCAGTACAGCATTTTTCTATATTAAATGATTTATAAATTTGTAACATATCACTTAACTGATCGAGCAATAATTTAGTCACAACCTTTGTCATGTATTATAAAAATATCAACAGTTAAGATTTAGTGGAAAATGGAAGGAGATGAACCAGTAATAATAATCTTATATATATATAACGACGTCTGTTTCCTTATATTACACTTTTCTGCCACCACTACCTAGCACAGATCACTAGTGTTTGTGTGTGGAAGTAGCATAGACTTTCCTATCATGCACAACGTTAGCCGAATGCCAATAGCTATGGAGGTGTGGGAGAAATGATGGTTAAAAGTGTTTGATGCAGGGAATTTTCATATTTCAACCAAAGACTTGTGTCTCCTTATACTTCTCTTTCCTGCCACAACTACATAGGATAGACCATTGGTGTTTGTGCGTGGTGGTAGTAGAATCGAATCTCCCACTGTGCACTATGGTGGTTAGATGTTGGTAGCTATGTAGGTGTGGGAGATATGGTGGTTGAAAGTGGTTGACCTGTGCCACTTTCATATTCCTAACAAAAGCGTATGTGTCCTGGTGTATCACTTATCATCCAAAACTATCTAGCATAGATCACTGGTGTTTGTGTCTGGTAGTACCATAGAGTCACCCATCGATCACAACATTGGCCAAATTTCGGTAGCTGGGGGGGGTGTGGAAGATAATAGTGTTTGAAAATGGCCGATCAAGGATATATTTGTATTTCAACCAAAAACATGAGTGTCCGTATATTTCACTTTGTTTCCACAACTAAATAGCGCAGACCACTGGTGATGGTGTGTGGTATTGACCCCGAGTCCCCCATTGTGCACTGTGGTGGTTATATGTCGGTAGCTGTCAATCAAAATTCTTAACAATCATGAATGAAGTCATGGGCACCAGCTAGTAATAATAATAAATAATAGAATGGGAAGATATAACTGAGCAACCAAAACAAAAACAATACAGACCACAGTGGTCGGAAGAATGAAAACAAGCTTTCTCAGAAACAATGAAAGCCTTTTGGAACAACAAGAACTCAAAGAAAACTTGATTGGGTTATTTGTTTGACGACTTTCATTTATTGGGAGAATTCACCAATAATAATAATAACAATAAATAATAAAAGCATTCATAGGAACTGCTGTTTACCACAATTGATGCAAGTGTACCACTGGAATACCGAGACACATACTAAACTAAGAGACAAGACTTGTAATTTTCAGGTATAGCTGTATCACCAGAATACTGCATGGAATGGAGGATATCTCAGTGAACAAAACATTCCTGGACTAGCGGCCTTCAAACAGCCTCCCTAGCACTGATTTTCTTAAGTCCCTTGTCCACTTCATTCTAAACTGTTAGTCATCTCATGCGGAAATTTAAATCCATCCGTCATTTAAAAGTGCAGCTTACCGGCAATTTGCACTAAACCAGCCTCCGTCCATACTTTCTTTTTGCTGATACAAATTTTTATGCCTAAGAATTTCATGTGGGTGGGCTTTTGCACTGTTATGCTGTTTCTCCAGTCTAATTTACTTTTGTTGATAGCCTTAATATTATATATCTTTACAACATGACCGTTTTTTAATTATTATTATTATTATTTGCTATCATCAGTCTCATGCGGTTTGATACAGTCCTCCATCTTGTGCTAACCTTTTCATCTCAACATACCTCTTACAACCTACATACTCAATTATCTGCTTCATGTATTCTAATCTCCGTCTTCCTCTGCAGTTCTACCTTCCACTGTTCCCAAGTAAACCAATCCTGCACGTTTCAAAATATGACCTATCATCCTGACTCTTCTTTCTGTAAGACTCTTCCACAAACTTCTTTCCTCACCCATGATTTCAAAAACTCGTTCATTTCATACTTTGTCCATCCACTTTATTTTCAACATCCTCCTATCAAATGTTTCAATTTTAGTTATTTTTGGTATTCCTAAGTCCTTGCTTCACTGTCGTAAAGAGCTGTGTTTCACACATAGTTTTAAAAAGTTATTTCTGAGTACTAGATCAATATCTTTGTATCTTTGTTTTTGTTGATTCGCCCTTCAAGTATTAATCTTAACAGCAGAATTGCTTCTCTTGTACTGCAGTTTTTCCTAAACCCAAACTGAGCTTCACTTACTATCCCTTCTACTACTCTTTCCATTCTTCTGTATATTATTCCAATCAGCAATTTTGAGGCATGTGATGTTAGAATTATAGTGCGATAATTCTCACATCTGTCAGTTTGTGCTTTCTTTGGGAGTTTGAAGGTGACACTTAGTAAAATCAGTAAGAATCTCTCCTGTTCCATAACTTTTTGATAAAAGTTTGAATAATCTTTGGATTCCTTCTCCTCCTAACGATTTCATAAGTTCTGCAGATACCTCATAAATTTCAACTACCTTGTCTGATTTAATCTATCTAATTCTGCAATGTAGTCATCACGGGTGTACCGCCGGATAGTGTTGTGGAAACACAATATTTCGACGGCTGGCTCTGCCGTCTTCTTCAGGTGATGAGACATGTGTAATGGTCGGCTGACCCACAGATACTGAGATGGTTCGGGTGCCGCTCTTCCTTATATACAAGTCCGCGTGGCTTCGGCGATGGCTTACTATGAGCCAGGCCCGCAACCAACTGGCGGTTGGCTGCCCGTGGGCGTGGCTAAGGTTCTTGTTCCAGCCCGAGCTAATATGAAGCCCTCTACGGCGGCAGCTGGACGGAAGTACAACGTTCTCTGCGGATATTTGCCAAGGCAGGTTTCCATGCCTCACTGAGACATAGACCACTGTCTCTGTTAAATGTGTCGGCCAGTCGAATTTCGATGGCTTCTTTGATGACAGATTCCCAAAAATGTGATGTTCTAGCCAATATCCTAACGTTATTGAACTCTACTTTGTGGCCATGGTCGTACACATGCTCGGCGATCGCTGATTTGCTATACTGTCCCAAGCGGAGATGGCGTTTATGTTCTTCACACCGGTTTTCTATGGTGCGGATCGTTTGACCGATGTAGGTCTTTCCACACTCGCACGGTATGCTATAAATCCCCGGAACTCTTAGGCCAAGATCATCCTTGACTGAACGGAGGTAGTCCCGTATTTTAGCTGGTGGTCGGTAGAAAGATTTTATACCATGTCGTGCGAGGATTCTGCCGATTTTCCCCGGGGTGTTTCCGGCGAAAGGCAGAAAGGCGGTGGCCTTGTGCGTTTCTTCCTGTTGGACTGGAATTTTCCCTGGCTTACGTTCAATTGCCCTTTCTATCTGCCTCTCGGAGTAACCGTTCCGCCTGAAGACAGTTCTCAGGTGTTCCAGTTCTTGTGGCAGGCTGTCTTTGTCAGCAATCGCTCTAGCCCTGTGCACCCGCTGGCTAAATACCTGACCCGTCTTCTAAGTCCATCAGTCGGCCATTGCGAACACCATGTCAAAAATTCCACGGAATTTGTCAAGATTATCAAGACCATGGAACTGAAGGATTCAGATATAATGGTGAGCTTCGACGTCGTTTCATTATTCACCCGCGTCCCATTGAAGGATACGCTGGAGCTGATACGCCACCAGTTTGAACCAGCCATTGTGGACCTTTTCAAACATGTACTGACGTCCACGTATTTCACATACTTAGGGAAATACTATGAACAGGTGGACGGGGTTGCCATGGGATCTCCACTTTCTCCTGTAATCGCCGACTTATACATGGAGCATTTCGAAGAGAAAGCCCTGCAGGGAGCAGTTCTCAAACCTACATGTTTCTACAGATATGTAGATGATACATTTGTGGTGTGGCCCCATGGAATCAAGACTTTACATGAGTTTCTAGAATATCTGAACGGAATCCATCCTAGCATAAAGTTCACTATGGAAATGGAAAAGGACGGTTGCCTACCTTTCCTCGACATCCTAATTAAAAGAAAACCGGATGGAACGCTGGGGCATAGTGTATACAGAAAATCTACCCACACAGACCAGTATCTGGGCGCCACGAGTTTCCACCATCCTGTGCAGCGCAACACTGTTTTAAATACTCTTGTGCACAGGGCTAGAGCGATTGCTGACAAAGACAGCCTGCCACAAGAACTGGAACACCTGAGAACTGTCTTCAGGCGGAACGGTTACTCCGAGAGGCAGATAGCAAGGGCAATTGAACGTAAGCCAGGGAAAATTCCAGTCCAACAGGAAGAAACGCACAAGGCCACCGCCTTTCTGCCTTTCGCCGGAAACACCTCGGGGAAAATCGGCAGAATCCTCGCACGACATGGTATAAAATCTTTCTACCGACCACCAGCTAAAATACGGGACTACCTCCGTTCAGTCAAGGATGATCTTGGCCTAAGAGTTCCGGGGATTTATAGCATACCGTGCGAGTGTGGAAAGACCTACATCGGTCAAACGATCCGCACCATAGAAAACCGGTGTGAAGAACATAAACGCCATCTCCGCTTGGGACAGTATAGCAAATCAGCGATCGCCGAGCATGTGTACGACCATGGCCACAAAGTAGAGTTCAATAACGTTAGGATATTGGCTAGAACATCACATTTTTGGGAATCTGTCATCAAAGAAGCCATCGAAATTCGACTGGCCGACACATTTAACAGAGACAGTGGTCTATGTCTCAGTGAGGCATGGAAACCTGCCTTGGCAAATATCCGCAGAGAACGTTGTACTTCCGTCCAGCTGCCGCCGTAGAGGGCTTCATATTAGCTCGGGCTGGAACAAGAACCTTAGCCACGCCCACGGGCAGCCAACCGCCAGTTGGTTGCGGGCCTGGCTCATAGTAAGCCATCGCCGAAGCCACGCGGACTTGTATATAAGGAAGAGCGGCACCCGAACCATCTCAGTATCTGTGGGTCAGCCGACCATTACACATGTCTCATCACCTGAAGAAGACGGCAGAGCCAGCCGTCGAAATATTGTGTTTCCACAACACTATCCGGCGGTACACCCGTGAAGACTACATTGCAGTCATACGCCGGGAAAGTCTTCGTTCTTACATCAAGCACCTTTACGGGGAGGAGATGTATTACCAAGTGAGGCACTTGGAGAGACTACGCAAGAAGAAAGCAAGGCTCTTATGCTCCTTGGCTTTTCTCCTGAGATGCCGGGCCAGTGAAATCGTACCACATTTTGCGACCATCAGCCATCACATCAACAGCGCCAAAGCCGGAAGAATACTCCGACGGGCGAGTCTTGCGCTTCTTAAGGAACGCATCCGTTACATCCGGTGTGAGCTTGATCGTAATGCAATTTCTTTGTTGGATTGCCACTTAAACTTGTCTGGCAAAATGTCATCTGATTCGTGGGATTGGGTAGATGCTGCTACATCCGCTCAAGAAAATCTGGAGCGGGAGCGAACAACAGCTAGACATTTGTCTAAATACAACCGGCTGGCGGGAACTCAGCGCCCCAGGGAATGTCCCGAAGTGTGTCGCACAGTGGTGAATCTGAGCGGGATGCAACTTGACGACGCCACCGTTTCTGTCTTGTCCAAAGGCCTCAACTTCGCTCCGGCGCCAAGATGTGTGCCAACACTTGACATTATCACCTCTGTCGAACAGGCTGTTCGCGCCCTACCAGGGGAGACAGCGGAAGAGATCCGCAGGGAGACTTGCCGGGTCTTGGATAAAGCTAAACCCCCAAAGACCAACATTACCAGGGAGGAACGTGAAGCACTTCGTGCCTTGCGTCAGAACAATGAGGTTGTTGTTTTATCGGCGGACAAGGGAAATGCTACAGTATTACTTGCGGCAGAACAGTACGAGCAGAAGATGAGGAACATCCTTGACGACCCTTCTTATCGGTGTTTGGACAACGATCCTACCAGCAGGATTGAGAGGAAGACTACGGCTTTATTGAAGAAGGCCGAATTCTCTGAAGAGACAAATAAGAAGCTCAGACCTCGTGCTGCCAGACCACCTCGGCTATACGGTCTGCCGAAGATACACAAAGAAAGCGTACCTCTAAGACCAATCGTCAGCAACATCGGAGCTCCAACCTACCCGCTGGCTAAATACCTGACCCGTCTTCTAAGTCCATCAGTCGGCCATTGCGAACACCATGTCAAAAATTCCACGGAATTTGTCAAGATTATCAAGACCATGGAACTGAAGGATTCAGATATAATGGTGAGCTTCGACGTCGTTTCATTATTCACCCGCGTCCCATTGAAGGATATGCTGGAGCTGATACGCCACCAGTTTGAACCAGCCATTGTGGACCTTTTCAAACATGTACTGACGTCCACGTATTTCACATACTTAGGGAAATACTATGAACAGGTGGACGGGGTTGCCATGGGATCTCCACTTTCTCCTGTAATCGCCGACTTATACATGGAGCATTTCGAAGAGAAAGCCCTGCAGGGAGCAGTTCTCAAACCTACATGTTTCTACAGATATGTAGATGATACATTTGTGGTGTGGCCCCATGGAATCAAGACTTTACATGAGTTTCTAGAATATCTGAACGGAATCCATCCTAGCATAAAGTTCACTATGGAAATGGAAAAGGACGGTTGCCTACCTTTCCTCGACATCCTAATTAAAAGAAAACCGGATGGAACGCTGGGGCATAGTGTATACAGAAAATCTACCCACACAGACCAGTATCTGGGCGCCACGAGTTTCCACCATCCTGTGCAGCGCAACACTGTTTTAAATACTCTTGTGCACAGGGCTAGAGCGATTGCTGACAAAGACAGCCTGCCACAAGAACTGGAACACCTGAGAACTGTCTTCAGGCGGAACGGTTACTCCGAGAGGCAGATAGAAAGGGCAATTGAACGTAAGCCAGGGAAAATTCCAGTCCAACAGGAAGAAACGCACAAGGCCACCGCCTTTCTGCCTTTCGCCGGAAACACCTCGGGGAAAATCGGCAGAATCCTCGCACGACATGGTATAAAATCTTTCTACCGACCACCAGCTAAAATACGGGACTACCTCCGTTCAGTCAAGGATGATCTTGGCCTAAGAGTTCCGGGGATTTATAGCATACCGTGCGAGTGTGGAAAGACCTACATCGGTCAAACGATCCGCACCATAGAAAACCGGTGTGAAGAACATAAACGCCATCTCCGCTTGGGACAGTATAGCAAATCAGCGATCGCCGAGCATGTGTACGACCATGGCCACAAAGTAGAGTTCAATAACGTTAGGATATTGGCTAGAACATCACATTTTTGGGAATCTGTCATCAAAGAAGCCATCGAAATTCGACTGGCCGACACATTTAACAGAGACAGTGGTCTATGTCTCAGTGAGGCATGGAAACCTGCCTTGGCAAATATCCGCAGAGAACGTTGTACTTCCGTCCAGCTGCCGCCGTAGAGGGCTTCATATTAGCTCGGGCTGGAACAAGAACCTTAGCCACGCCCACGGGCAGCCAACCGCCAGTTGGTTGCGGGCCTGGCTCATAGTAAGCCATCGCCGAAGCCACGCGGACTTGTATATAAGGAAGAGCGGCACCCGAACCATCTCAGTATCTGTGGGTCAGCCGACCATTACACATGTCTCATCACCTGAAGAAGACGGCAGAGCCAGCCGTCGAAATATTGTGTTTCCACAACACTATCCGGCGGTACACCCGTGAAGACTACATTGCAGTCATACGCCGGGAAAGTCTTCGTTCTTACATCAAGCACCTTTACGGGGAGGAGATGTATTACCAAGTGAGGCACTTGGAGAGACTACGCAAGAAGAAAGCAAGGCTCTTATGCTCCTTGGCTTTTCTCCTGAGATGCCGGGCCAGTGAAATCGTACCACATTTTGCGACCATCAGCCATCACATCAACAGCGCCAAAGCCGGAAGAATACTCCGACGGGCGAGTCTTGCGCTTCTTAAGGAACGCATCCGTTACATCCGGTGTGAGCTTGATCGTAATGCAATTTCTTTGTTGGATTGCCACTTAAACTTGTCTGGCAAAATGTCATCTGATTCGTGGGATTGGGTAGATGCTGCTACATCCGCTCAAGAAAATCTGGAGCGGGAGCGAACAACAGCTAGACATTTGTCTAAATACAACCGGCTGGCGGGAACTCAGCGCCCCAGGGAATGTCCCGAAGTGTGTCGCACAGTGGTGAATCTGAGCGGGATGCAACTTGACGACGCCACCGTTTCTGTCTTGTCCAAAGGCCTCAACTTCGCTCCGGCGCCAAGATGTGTGCCAACACTTGACATTATCACCTCTGTCGAACAGGCTGTTCGCGCCCTACCAGGGGAGACAGCGGAAGAGATCCGCAGGGAGACTTGCCGGGTCTTGGATAAAGCTAAACCCCCAAAGACCAACATTACCAGGGAGGAACGTGAAGCACTTCGTGCCTTGTGTCAGAACAATGAGGTTGTTGTTTTATCGGCGGACAAGGGAAATGCTACAGTATTACTTGCGGCAGAACAGTACGAGCAGAAGATGAGGAACATCCTTGACGACCCTTCTTATCGGTGTTTGGACAACGATCCTACCAGCAGGATTGAGAGGAAGACTACGGCTTTATTGAAGAAGGCCGAATTCTCTGAAGAGACAAATAAGAAGCTCAGACCTCGTGCTGCCAGACCACCTCGGCTATACGGTCTGCCGAAGATACACAAAGAAAGCGTACCTCTAAGACCAATCGTCAGCAACATCGGAGCTCCAACCTACCCGCTGGCTAAATACCTGACCCGTCTTCTAAGTCCATCAGTCGGCCATTGCGAACACCATGTCAAAAATTCCACGGAATTTGTCAAGATTATCAAGACCATGGAACTGAAGGATTCAGATATAATGGTGAGCTTCGACGTCGTTTCATTATTCACCCGCGTCCCATTGAAGGATATGCTGGAGCTGATACGCCACCAGTTTGAACCAGCCATTGTGGACCTTTTCAAACATGTACTGACGTCCACGTATTTCACATACTTAGGGAAATACTATGAACAGGTGGACGGGGTTGCCATGGGATCTCCACTTTCTCCTGTAATCGCCGACTTATACATGGAGCATTTCGAAGAGAAAGCCCTGCAGGGAGCAGTTCTCAAACCTACATGTTTCTACAGATATGTAGATGATACATTTGTGGTGTGGCCCCATGGAATCAAGACTTTACATGAGTTTCTAGAATATCTGAACGGAATCCATCCTAGCATAAAGTTCACTATGGAAATGGAAAAGGACGGTTGCCTACCTTTCCTCGACATCCTAATTAAAAGAAAACCGGATGGAACGCTGGGGCATAGTGTATACAGAAAATCTACCCACACAGACCAGTATCTGGGCGCCACGAGTTTCCACCATCCTGTGCAGCGCAACACTGTTTTAAATACTCTTGTGCACAGGGCTAGAGCGATTGCTGACAAAGACAGCCTGCCACAAGAACTGGAACACCTGAGAACTGTCTTCAGGCGGAACGGTTACTCCGAGAGGCAGATAGAAAGGGCAATTGAACGTAAGCCAGGGAAAATTCCAGTCCAACAGGAAGAAACGCACAAGGCCACCGCCTTTCTGCCTTTCGCCGGAAACACCTCGGGGAAAATCGGCAGAATCCTCGCACGACATGGTATAAAATCTTTCTACCGACCACCAGCTAAAATACGGGACTACCTCCGTTCAGTCAAGGATGATCTTGGCCTAAGAGTTCCGGGGATTTATAGCATACCGTGCGAGTGTGGAAAGACCTACATCGGTCAAACGATCCGCACCATAGAAAACCGGTGTGAAGAACATAAACGCCATCTCCGCTTGGGACAGTATAGCAAATCAGCGATCGCCGAGCATGTGTACGACCATGGCCACAAAGTAGAGTTCAATAACGTTAGGATATTGGCTAGAACATCACATTTTTGGGAATCTGTCATCAAAGAAGCCATCGAAATTCGACTGGCCGACACATTTAACAGAGACAGTGGTCTATGTCTCAGTGAGGCATGGAAACCTGCCTTGGCAAATATCCGCAGAGAACGTTGTACTTCCGTCCAGCTGCCGCCGTAGAGGGCTTCATATTAGCTCGGGCTGGAACAAGAACCTTAGCCACGCCCACGGGCAGCCAACCGCCAGTTGGTTGCGGGCCTGGCTCATAGTAAGCCATCGCCGAAGCCACGCGGACTTGTATATAAGGAAGAGCGGCACCCGAACCATCTCAGTATCTGTGGGTCAGCCGACCATTACACATGTCTCATCACCTGAAGAAGACGGCAGAGCCAGCCGTCGAAATATTGTGTTTCCACAACACTATCCGGCGGTACACCCGTGAAGACTACATTGCAGTCATACGCCGGGAAAGTCTTCGTTCTTATATCTAATTCTGTCCTCAAAACAGAATCACCTAAGTCATCAATGTTGACATCAACTTCTTTTTCCAATACACTGTTGTTCAAATCATCTCCATCATACAATTTCTATGTGTGTTCCTTCAATCAGTTATCTCTATCTTCTGGGCTAAGAAGAGGTTTCCCGTCATCAGCTTTTAATGTTTATACCTCTTTTATTTTTCTAAAATGCTGTTTGATCTTCTAATATGTCACCTCTACCTTACCTATGACCATTTCCTTTTCTTCACACTTTTCTTGCAGTCATCATTCTTTTTCTTCTTTTCATTTCCTGTTTATTTGATTTCTAAATTTTCTGAATTGTTCTGTTCCTGCTTCATCCTGAGCATTTTTGTGCCTTCTCCTCTGATCCATCAACAACAAAATTTCTTCTGTGATCCAAGGTTTTTGGGACAGTTTGTTCCCTAAAGCCTCGTAATTCTTTACCAGCTTTCAGTATTTCGGTCTCTAATGCATTCCATTCATCCGCAGTTGAGCTCCTTTCAGTTACTTCTTAGATCCACATCTACCATTTCTGCATTATTCTCTTGAATTTCAGACTGCACTTCATAACTGTCAGATTATGGTCAGAGTCTACGTCTCTGCTCTTGAGTATGATTTACAGCCTAAAACACACGATGACAACATTCCTAAAAAAAGAATATCTATAAAGCATCATGAAAAAGTTCAGCAAATATCACAATTTTGAAGATACTATGCATCAAAACTAAATAACACTTACCTTTGTGCTAAGCGATCATACAAGATTGTATTGTCTGTGCGCAAAACAAATACTATGTCAAACCATCTTTCTGGAAAGAAGTCACAACTGTGGTAATCAACAATTTTGCCACCTTCCGCCATTTTATCTTCCATTTCATCCAAAACCTGGAACCAGAACAAGTATGTGTGGATGTTACTTAGTATCTGTTTATATGAGATTAGACATGAAGGTTTACAAGAAGCTTGATTACATGGGACAGCACTCAAAGGAGGAGGAATGATGACAAGATCGTAAGAAATCCAGCAGTGAAAAAACCATTCTTGTAAAACAATCGTGAGGGGCTTCCACAATCTACCTTGTATTCGTCACTCAGAAGCAACCTGATATATGAGGCGGAACCCAAAGATAAGCGGAATCGTACTGCTGCACATCATGTACTTGTAGTACTTGTAGTACCAGGTTGTACCAGAGAACTGTTGTAGGACCTCTGTTGAGCCATTGCACCAAGCAGTGTCACACAACAGTGAGTAGTGCGGTTTCTCTGGCAGTTATTTGTATGCATCTGTAGCAGGGGTGGCCAATCGAAATGATCTTGCAGGCCACTTTGGAAATGCATCATAACTCCGCGGGCCACATATAAAAGTAAATATCTCTTATATTAGTTTTAGACCCACTATAGACTTTTTTGGAGTGAGAAGTTGAAACATAATGAGTTATTATTATTGTATTTACTATTATTCTTACATGTGAACATAGATAATATAATAATAATGATACTGAACGCATATTTTAAAGAAATATAACACTAAAAATAATATATAAATATGAATGGAATAAATTTTGAAAATATGGATGCACAAATAATGTATTTTTTAATACATTGGTTTTACTACTTTGGCCATTATAAAATAAATACATTTTTTAAAAGTGTGATGAATCTCGCGGGCCAGAAAAATATTCAAGGTGGGCCACGGGTTGGCCACCCCTGGTCTATAGTACTTGCATGACACGAAAAGATTGCTGATTCTTATGAACAACATGCTGTTGTGAAGTTTTGTTTTTTATTCAACCAAAACGCAGCGGAAACTGTTGTGATGATG
>JARYHS010001418.1:0-49243 GCA_031002005.1 Vandiemenella viatica | reverse complement strand
GTTTTGAAGAAAATGAGAACTGAAGTAAGAGGTCAACTATGGGACATCAAATCATGGACTTTCAGTTTTCTTCATTAAGAAAGACTTCAGCCAGTGATTTGGGGCTATGTAAGGTCCAGTCTCCGCTGTCATTAATTTTTCATCGCATATCCATCTATTTATAAGACATTTCATCCAGTCGTTTTGTGAGACAGCGGAAGGTGGCACATTCCTGTCTGGCGACAGGTAGCTGGAGCGTGTCTGTGTCTTGGTTTGATGCAGGTACAGATGGCTCCCGGAGGGGGGCGAGTGGTCAAGCTGCAAGGACACTTGTGGGTGAGATCCTGCACTATCGCACGCATGGTGTATATTGGATTACCAGGTGGAACCCGGGAGATCACGCATTTCTGGTGTGCGCGTGTGGACAACAACGTGGATGCCACGTTTTATCACGGCATCTTTTTGTCACAATTGTTTTCTCAGTGTTGGGAACGTTGAGAGAAGCATCTATTTTGAAGGAAACATATGGTCAAGAGGAGACCGCTCCAGCGTGTAGTCTGCAGCTACTGTCTCAACGAAACTGACAATTTAATTTGAGCCTATTTTAGCCCAGTATTCTAGGCCCTGAAACAAATATTGAACTGATCGACACTAGCCAAGAACAATTTAAGCATTAAAAGTATTGCATTTACTGGCAGAGTCCATTTTTGATGTACTGTTAAAATAAACATGTTTTTCTTTCAGTGATATATTTTATACATTGATTTTTTTTTTTAATTCTGCATTCGAGTACCTTTATGTAATAGTGTGTGCAAGCTCAATCTGCATGCGAACCAAAAATACTAAGAACACATTTTTAACAAATGAATCTTCCAGCTCATGCACAAAAAATGTGAATATTTAAAGTCTTAAAGAACTGAGACATTTCAGGGTAGATCATGCTCCGAACAAATCTTAAACCTCAAGAACATTATGGCATACCAAAAATCAAGGGCAAAGATATATGTAATTTCCTTTATTGATTTCAAGAAAGCGTATGATTCGACTGATAGAGAATCTCTAATATGAGTACTAGAAGAACTAGGATTGGATAAGAAAAAAAACTAACATAATAAACACCACTATTATGAACATGTTTTCAAAAGTTAAATTTATGGGTGAAATATCAGGTCCTTTTCAAATGAAAACAGGGTTAAGACAAGGGGATGGACTTTCGCAATTATTGTTTAATTGTGCACTTCAGAAAGTGATAAGAGAATGGAATAAAAATATAAAAAGTGGAATAAGACTGGGTTGCAAAAAGGAGGATCTAAAAGTCAGTTGCATTAACTTTGCAGATGATACGGCCCTGTTGGCTGAGACAATAGAGAAAGCAAAAGAACAAATCTTTGAATTAAAGAAACATGCAGCTAAATTAGGTCTTAAAATTTCCTTAGAAAAACCAAAAATTATGACAAACAACAAACACCAAATTAAATATTTAAAAGTTCAGGAACAAAAAATAGAAATAGTTAAAGAATTTAAATATCTGGGGGAATGGATTAGCTGGAATCTAACAGAACACAAGGCAATAGAATCCAGAAAAAACAGTCTTGAATTGGCCTTCCAATTGACAAGAGAGATATACAACAAGAAATCTCTTTCATGGGGGTCCAAAATTAACCATTACAAAACAAGGGTAAAGCTGGAAGCATTGTACGCAGCAGAAACTCTGACCTTGAATTGCATAAGGCAGACAGAACAACTGGAATTAAAAGAAAGAAAAATTTTAAGAAAAATCATAGGAACAAAATTTCAAGATAATAAAATAGTAAACATCAAGAATGAAACTCTCGACAAAAAAATTGAAAAACTCTCTCAGATACTATGTGCAAAAGGAGACTAAATTTCTATGGACATATTCTCAGAATGAACTCTGGTAGACTAACCAAACAAATTTTTGATTTTTTGACTAAGCCTAATTGGTTCACAGAAATTGGAAATGACCTAAGAGAATTAAAAATTACAGAAAAGTCATTATTTGATAGAACATCACAGGCAAGATTTAAAGATGAAATGATAAGGTTCCAAGAAAAATCTAAAATAAAGTCAAAACCCATCATCTCGGAAGAGGAGAGAAAAAGGAGGTCCGAGAGGATGAAGAAATACTGGATGCAAAGGAAGGAACAGCATGCAAAGAAGTGACCGATTCTTCGTACCCCAAAGAGGGTGAAACGAAAGAAGAAGAATAAATTTAACAGTGCAGGACTAGTGTTTTAAAAAAATGGTTTTTTTTTCTAACTTGAAAAAAAAACAAACAAAAAAAAACATATAATTACCCGAGAGCATTACTTGTAAAAAAAAAACATGTTTTTTTCATAACTACTAAATCTCAAATTTGTAAGGCATTTATTGTTTAATATAACTGTTTTAGAGTTTATACTAAGTACTTATCTTAATTTTTAATACTACTATACTTTTCTGGTTCAGTAGAAAAGAAAATTACGAAAATATTGGCAACATTGAAGTTTTGTTCTACGAACGGGGATTTCCCGAAGAGTCTTGGTTGCGTGAGAAGGAATCCCCGTTCCCCATTGTTTGGATTGATAGTCGGTATTTGAACTAGTGCTGCCAACCCTACAAATTTATCTGTAGATCTACGGATCTTTTCAAAAAATTGGGAATTTTAAATTTATCTACAGTTTTTTTTTTTTTTTTTGCCTCTTTTAATTACTTAGTGTGCTTTCCTTATATTCATATACTTGTTTAACTCTCAGAGTATAGTGATACTGAGTCATTAAATTGTCAGTAATTATGAATCGTTTCCTTGCAAAAGAAGTAAAGCTCCTATTTTGTATGATAATAAATTCAAACTTAAAACACCGTAATAAAGAATTATCAGCGTAGTCTTTATGCACAGTGTGTACTTTGCTCACAACTTAAAATTGCAATCTCAAAATCTTTTGCGTACAATACAACTACAACCAGTAAAAGAAAATGTAACTATTTCTGAAGTTATGGATCTAGAGGAGCCAGAAGAAGAAACAAAAAATTCTGACACCAACCGAACTAGTGTTAGTGGTGCTGATACTAGTGAATGTGGTAGTGACATAGGGGATGAATAAAATCATGTTACATATATAGATACATTTATGAATCATTATGTAAGACATTATAGGATTCAGTAAGATATAAAACACACATGTAAAATGTAAGTTCCATAAATAAAACTATAATTTATCAAATTGATTGTTTTCTGAGAAAAAAAAAACAAAATTTAGAAAAAAAAACCAGGGTGCTAGGTTTTTTTTCATGTTTTTTTCACAAAGCTGAAAAAAAACAAAAAAATATTTTTTTCAATTTGCAACACTATGCAGGACACATTTGGCAGGAAGTAGAAAATGGTTTGAAAATCCTTCATTTACTGGAGAGGGTAATTAGAGAATGTACCTGAGAAGTGAAGGAATCTGGTTACAAAACATTAGTCAGACCATTGCTTGAATATGGTGACATAATTTGGGACCCACATTGTGGCTAGCAAATACCAAAGCCAAAAGAGATCAGTTAGAGTTGCTTGTGAAAATTATTGCAGAAACCAATCAGTATCTGACATGGTAAAGAAGCTAGCTAGATTGGGAGTCACTTGAAGACTGGAGGAGTCTGAAGAGGCGTATGTTGTTGATGAGGCTTTGAAAGATATTGAATGAACAAATAGGAGTAGAAAATTTCCTATTGTGGGTAAGGGTATTAGGGATTGAAGTAAATTACCAACAGAAGTGATGAATAACACACCCAAAAACGTTGAACGAATTTAAAATTCATACACGGCAAAAGTAGATGGGAGGAAAAATTTACACTCAAAGAATATAAGATGATAATAAAGAGGGTTAATAGATGACTAGAGAAATTTCCGGCAGAGCATGTGTACCATTGCAATAAACTTAAATTCTAGTTCCTCTCCATCTATACGTCTTTATTTGAATACCTTTTCTATTTTTTCAACAAAGCTATAGAATTTTTTTTTTTTCATGATTTCATTTTGTTCATTCATCTTCCCACTTCAGCAAACATATATGGCTCAAATCTTCTCCTTTCTATCTCCCCCCCCCCCCAAACTCTGTCCCCAGCAATTCAGGTTCATTATCCAAATACGCAGGAACTGTAATAGTCGTCATTAACTTGTATAAATACTCCAATTCCTCCTATGTCTCTATAATCCTCTGGAAAAACCTCAATGTCACAAACTCCTTCCTTTAACATCGACTCAACCACTGTAACTTATCTCCCATAAGCTATCTATCTATCTCTAAAACTGTATTTGCTATGCAAGAAAAGGGAAGAAATTCGGCCAGCGCCTTTTAAAGAAACTATCCTGGCATTCACCTGGAGCGATTTGGGAAAACCATGGACAACCCAAATCTGGATGGTGTAAGTTACCTGCTTTATTTTTGGTGGTATGAGTACTTTACTACAGCTCTTCTTGATGTACAATATGCCCGTCGTCAAGCTGAAATACCAGCTATAGAAACCGGCACTTTATATTATTTCACAGCTCAGAACAAAATAATACATATATGTCACAAAAGGATCATTTGAAAACACTCCAAAGCAAATTTAATAATTAAACACTTGATACAGAATACACTTCTTTACAGTACACTACAGAATAACAGACTTCAACGTTCCGTTGCTCTCTATAGCTTACATTCTAGCACACTCCTTCACCATAATATCCTTCTTTTTTTCCTTTTGTCCAAAGATATTCATTGTCTTAGACAGCCACTGTTCATAGATATTCCGGCACTCCAATATTCACATATCTTTTATTTTACACTCAACTTTAAAACATTTGTATCAGCAAAGCAAGAATAATATTTAATTTTTACCCACTTCAAAAAAAAAAAAAAAAAAAAAAAAAAAAGGAGGAGGTTCTCAATTCGTCTGTATTTTTTTTTTTTTTTTTTTTTTTTTTTTTTTGTTTTTTTTTGTTTGTTCAGCGATATCTTCGCCAATTTTGAATCGATTTAAATGAAATTTTTTTAGTGGATAGGGTATACCTCCAAAGTGGTCCCATATGAATTTCATTGAGAAACCACCCCTTCTACCCCATTCCACCCCTTAATTTTTATACAAATCCATATTTTTTATTCGATCTTGATGAAACTTTGGACATATATAGCCAAAAATAAAGAGAAAAATACTGTTAAATTTTGGTTTAAAAAAACTGAACCCTTATCCCCCTATCCACCCCCTTAATTTTTGCCAATTTTCTTTATTCAAAGCTATAGTCGACACCAATTAACTGATCTCCATTAAAGTTGGCAATTACATGTAGTTTTTCATGGAAAAGTTTATGACCAAAAAAATAAAAAACCACCCCTCTCCCCTTTACACCCCTTAATTTTATAGAAACCTTATCTGATTTTTATTGAACTTTGCCCATGTATACTTTAAAACAAAGCGAAAAATCCTATCAACATCTGGTCTGCCAAAGCTCAACCCCCTCCCTCCTTCCACCCCTTTAATTATTGTCAATGATCTTCATAAAAAGCTACACTCGACACCGTTTGACCGATTATCGTCAAAGTTGGCATATACATGTATTTTTTCATGGAGAATCTGACCAAAAAATAAATAAATAAATAACCACCCCTCTCCTCTTTACACCCCTTAATTTTTATACAAACCCACATTTTTTATACGATTTCGATGAAACTTAGGACATGTATAGTCAAAAATAAAAATAATGTCAACTTTTGGTTTGAAAAAGCTGAAACCCTCTCCCCCTATCCACCCCCTAAATTTTTACCAATGTTCTTTATACAAAGCTACAGTCGACACCATTTAACTGGTCTCTATTAAAGTTGGTATATACATGTAATTTTTCATGAAGAAGGTTTCTGACCAAAAAAAAAATAAATAAATAAATAAATAAATAAACCACCCCATGTCTCCCTTTACACCCCTTAATTTTATAGAAATTTACATTTCTTATCTGATTTTTATTGAACTTTGCCCATGTATACTTTAAAACAAAGAGAAAAATCCTGTTAACATTTGGTTTACCAATGCTCAACCCCTTTCCCTCCTTCAACCCCATTAACTTTTGTTAACGTTCTTTATAAAAAGCTACATGTTTGACCAATTACCATGGAAGTTGCTGCTTATATGAATTTTTCACAAAGAAGGTGTCTGACCAAAAGATCTAAAAACCACCACATTAAACCGCTTAGTTTTTATATACAACCAGTTTTTATCCGGTTTAGATAGAACTTAGCAAATTTTTACTATAAAATCCCCTTGATTTTTGTTAATTTCTTTTTAGAAAGCTACAGTCGACACCATTTGACCGATATTTATGAAAGTTGGCACACAATTATGTAATTTTTTATGGATAAAATTTCTGACCAAAAAAAAAAAAAAAAAAAAACCTTAGCTCCCCTTCCCTTAATATTTGTACAAAACCCACATTTTAATTCAATTCGGTGAAACTTAGCATGAGTATACTTTAAAACAAATAGAAAAAGAAAAATACTGTCCACATAACTTTCACAAAAACGTAAACCCTATCCCCCTTTCTACGCCTTTAATTACTGTCAATGTTCTTTATACAAAGCTACCGTTCTTTATGATTTTGAAGGAAGTATGCACATGTATACTGCAAAACAAACAGAAAAACACTGTCTACATTTGGTTTCGATAGTCCAAACTCCGCTCCTTCCTTTACAGTTTCTATCCAATTCTGAAGGAAATTTGCACACGTATACTTTAAAACATACAGAACAATTGTGTTTAAATTAGGTTGCAGAAGCCCAACCCCTGTTCCCTTCTACCCACACCCCTCCTAATTTCCAATGTTCTTTATAGATACCCACAGTTTTATGAGCTTTCCATGGAACACTGGAATTGTATACTTAAAAACAAAGAGAAACATAATGTCTACATTCTGTTTACAAAACCCTACCACTCACTCCCTTACCCCATTTAATTTTTGCAAAGCTACAGTTTTTATCTGGTTTCGATGGAAATTAGCACATGTATACTTTAAAACAAAGAGAAAAAAACTGCCCACACTAGCTTTACAAAAACGAAACTACTCTTCGTCTCCACACCCCTTAATTTTTTTTATACATACCTACAGTTTTATCTGATATCAATAGAAATTTACACACATATACTTTAAATCAATCAGAAAAGGCAGTCCACATTTGGTATACAAAAGCCCAATCCCTCTTCTCCTTTACCTTCACCCCTTTTACTTTCCAATGTTCTTTACAAAAATCCACAGTTTTAAATCCCATCAAAATTAACTAAGCTATTTTTAAGTCATGGCATAATATTTATAAAATCAATGTGTCATAATGTCTCAACATGTACTTCAGATTTCAACTTGGATCTCAAGCTTTCATGTTGCGAAAACCAATTAAAAATCTATATTTTCTGTGTGATGCCGGAGCAAACAGATATATTCCTGAGACAGATTTCTGTATGTGGTATGTATTAATGACCAGATGTTACATGTTTTGGTTATCGACCAGCAGCTTTAACAGATGTTATGATAAGATTGAAACATAGCCTGGACCAAAATGTAAACTGACATTCCTTAACACAACACTCACTTCACCCCGTTATGGAAGTTGTTGTGGTATATAAAGACAGAATTCTTCTTTGAAAGCAAGCGCTTTAATCTCTGGGCTACCAGAAAGTTCACAAAATGGGAACTGCTGCAGCATATTTAAAATACAAAACAAACTATAATACCACTAAAAATTTAAAAATAAAATAATTGTTTTAAAAAACATAAAAACTGCCTTAAAAAAAAAGCACTATTTTTTTAAAATAAACTTGCATAGAAAAAAGTAAATCTAAATGGACAATATTTTACATTACCGTCATTGAAATTTTTACATTAATTAGTTATTTTTGGAGTTGGTGCTAGCCAAAGCAAGAAAAACAAAAAGACAAAAAAATAAGGAATAACAATAATAAATGCGAAATCATGTTATTTCCCACCTACAAATAATGCTAGAAACATGTTGCAACAAAACTGAAACATGCAGATGATACACCGATATTATATTAACTGTAAATCGTTTACTGCATGATGCAACCTACCAACTGACACTGTAGCGCCAGAGATAATGGCCAATAAGGCCGAGCCACAGATTAAAATATTGTTAATTTGTTTCCCTAAGCTGTCTCCTGCAATAACACTATCTGCCTCACGACATGCTGTAAAATATTGGGAATTTTTGTTCGTTTCCCCTCTAACACCAAAAGAAGTCCAGTAATTCGATCTTCGCGATGTGACAGCTGGCACAGACTCCAAAAATAACTAATTAATGTAAAAATTTCAATGACAGTAATGTAAAATATTGTCCATTTAGATTTACTTTTTCCTAAGCAAGGTATAAAGTTATTTTAAAATTTTTAGTGCTTTTTTTTTTTTTATTTTTTTTTTTGAAGGCAGTTTTTATGTTTTTTTTAACAATTATTTTATAACAAACATAATCGTCAACATTTGTAAGGGACCTTGTCACCTTACAATGGTCAGATGGGGATTCAAACCTGAATCATCCAGAATGCGAGGCCAGACCATTACTGCTCACCCACCAAGCTAGGTTTACAGGCACACTACTGAATGAAATTTTTGTGTTGCTACGATTTCTTTTAATGCTGACTACTTTTCAACAGATTCTAACCCGGAAAATCAATATAGCTTGTCTCATATTTTTCTCCAGTTTTGACACAAAACTTTTATTTGAATTACCGAGCATGGTGGGCGAGCGGTTAGCCCTCTAGCCTCGCAGTCGGGAGGACGCCGGTTTGAATCCCCATCTGGGCATCCAGATTGGGGTTTTCCATGGTTTCCCAAATCACTCCTGGCGAAAGCATCCACCAAAAAAGGCCATGACCGAATTCCTTCCCGTTCCTTGTCCCCATTACCAACCACCTCTAATGACCTCGGTGTCCACGAGGCGTAAAACTGCATAAAAAAAAAGAAGAATCGAATTTACATTAGGGATTACTGACAGTCTACATTCTCACTTGAATCTGAGAGAGATACAGCACAGATATCAGTAATGGCAGGGATTGAAGCAAGTGCGATGGTATGCCACCTTAATTTTTCTGTTATTTCTCAAATTAATCCAAAGTTTCCCTTTATTTGCAGGTGCAGACCATACTCCATCTCCCAATTGAACCAATTTTGAGACCATCAACAACACCATAGATCAAGTGCATCCTCAAGATTCCAAGAAGAAATTGTGCCACTGGTTTGAAAATTCACATTTCACAACAGGTATTACATAGCAAAATTCAGGTTAATTCTAGATCATGACACCACTACTTTCTGCCACACAAGACAGCAACAACGTAAACAAAAATTGCTGCTGTTACATATGGAATCATTGTTTCCATGTGTGACGTATTCAACATGCAGGCAACTACAAATGTCATGGAATTTTTTTTTTTTGGTACAAACAAACCACATGTAATATATCCATAATTATTTATGATTAATAATAGTTTTCAATATTAGCGGTATCATCTGGGATCAAGCCAAAATGTATCCTGACTTATGGATTGCAATACCGTTACAACGTTGTCGGTGCAGGGATCTTTTCAACCTAAACTGTCTTTTGTTTCCTGGCGTTATGGTTAGGTTGAAATGCGGTATTTGCATACAGCAAAATCACTCAATCTCTATTGATTCAACATGGCGAGACATATCCATCATTAAGTCATGAAATGTTTTCCCCCCTAACGTTACTTTATTGTGACCTTTTGCAACGGAGAAACGCTGAAATTTCAAAAAAACATAATGCATATTTTGATGTTTTATTGGCAAAATAAATCTGCTGCTTCAACTAAAGATTTTTTACTGATGCTTGTAGCTATGATTTTTCTTCTTCTATGAAATGGCCCACAATATCCAGTTGTTCTTGTAGCTATGTGTATAACTTTGGTTATCTGGATATAGTAATACATGGAATGGTTTAATTCAAGATTCAGAACTAAAGAAAATTTTTACCTCTCATATAAATTTATGGAAATATATTTCAACTGTACCCGCCGGAAAGGGGAGGGAGGGGGGAATTGGTGCTGATCCTGTTAGTAATATTTGTAGCCGCCATAAAGTGTTATTCCCGTTAACAGGGTGACTTTATAAACAACATTGGTGGAAGTGTTTACATCATCATCGTCCATGTGATGTAAACTAGTTGTATCGCGAAATAGAATGAACCCCAAAATTCTTTAACAAAAGCCATCAAATTTGAAATGTGGATAGATATATACAAGTTTTGATGCAACAAATACATGTCGTTAGCTGGTTGTGTTTATCCCAAGTGTTTTTTAAGCTTGATTATTGGAGAGAAAACTACACTCCCCATCCATACATAACAAGTAAAGACACACACAACTTTTTCTAATAGATAGGATTAAATGTAGGAAAACAGAGGTTACATCAGAGACAAAGTGCTGTGCTGCCTGTTATTATGGAATTAAATATAATGTTGTATGAACAGTTGTGTCATCTCTGTACCATTGGTTCAAAATAAGCTTTAGTTACATGAAATATGCTGTCAGCCCTGGACCATTATTGCAAAATCAAGTGCATTGTCCTGTAAGGCCTGTATCCACTTGAGGACGTTTAAGCGAATGAGCCGCTAATTCTTTTGGGTGCGCTCTTCTGAGCTAAAGAAAAAGGAATTTTTGGTCGAACATGCCTGGTGCCAGTGCTCAGAAAACGTTTGGTTATGGTGTTGTCACGTGTGCGCACGGCAGCTGTGGCCTTTAATATTATCCATACGATATCAAAGAAGAAAATAAAAGTACCAAGGTGGTGGATTAGAGAAAGTTATCATCAGCGAAGAAAATATCTTAATAATCTAATTCGCAAATTGACTTTTGACGGAGATAGCCTTTTAAAAACTTTACGAGCATGTCAAAGATCGATTTCGAACATTTCCTGTTAGTTTAATCTCATATTAAATAGCACTGTACACACATGCTTGAGGCCATTCCACCAGGAAACAAATTAATAATAACTTTAAGTTTCCTACCTTCGGGAGATTTCTATACAAACCTGCAGCATATGTCCAAAGTACCTTACATCAGCAGCCGTTTTGTATCGGCAGTCTGTGATGATAATGTTCAGTCGCTCCAAAATTATATTTAGGTTGGTACCTATTTATGATTTTTATAGATTTTTACTACCAATATATATTCAAATAGTTTTATGTTTTTTAATTTTTTTTCTTTACGTCATCAATACCATGGTTTAATACCTCGCTGATTTTACGCCATGCATCCTCGCATTTACTTTAATTATAAATACTGTTCGTATGTGCTTTCCCATAATAACTTCTTTGAGGCATACCGATTAATTGTTGTCAAGCAAGTGTCATTGTCCCACATGCACATGCTCACTGTAAAAACCGCCAAACTAGCGCCAAACACACTCTAGCTCGCCTTTGAGCTTTCTAAAATATCAACACTTGATTGGCTCACCCTGAGCGCACTCACCATCATCCGCTGTGAGCGCGCTCAGGCGTCTACACTTGATCGGCTTGGTTCACCGAGTTGCTCATTCGCCTGACCGTGCTCAAGTGGATATGAGTGGTATTCAACATTTGGTGGGTTATGGTGCATAAGATTTGTGTAGGTTGGCAATCCCATTTTTTCAGATGAAGTGTGCGTTAAATTCACTGCACACTTAAATTAATGTCTGATATATAACATCATAACTGCTACTGAATAGCAAGTCAGCATAATAGTAGAGCAGAATTATACCTAAACTACATGCACCATCAGTGTTATGCCATCATTTTCTTTCACAATACATGTTAAGCAACATTTGTAACAAAATTTCTGACCAATGTTGACATCTGAAAGAAATCAAGATGGTTGTTACCAAATAAAGCCATTAGCATAGAGGTTACCTACACGCTAAAGATGTTTCTACAGTAAATGCTCCTTCACTTTGCTGAAATATTTTCTTACTTAATATGCAATAATTAAACAAAGGAAAAAAGGAAATGGCTTTAGGCAATATAAATTACAAGGAAAGGGAAAATGACTCATCACTCACCAAAGTTGAAGGCAGCGAGGGAGAAGCACATATATCACGAACACAAAAAAAAATTGATAATCCACTCCGTCATGTAAGATACTTCGGCGTGTTCACACTTCCTGAACCACATGACTCATTCTCTTTAACATGAAGAAGGTTTAAGACCAAAATATTGTGTATTTTTTGTGTTCATGATACATGTACTTCTCCCCTCGCTGCCTTCAACTTTGGTGAGTGATGAGTCATTATCCCTTCCCTTGTTATTTAATATATACTAAGGAATGTGTATAACAAATTTCCATAGCAATGGTACAATTTCTTTGGATCTACTGGAGAGTGTAATTTCTAAACAACTTTTTGCTGTGCAGAGTATTGTTGACACAGCATGACTTATGTGACGTAAGCAGCTATTAATCATATTATCCAAACGTGTTTTGGATCTACTGGAGATCACTCATCCAGCACAACTTTCCGCCATGCAGATTATTAATAGTTTTTTCCCTCCAGTATGGATGGTTACTACTGGAGACAACGATTACAATATGAGGTATTCTACGATATCCGAGGGACTGAAATGTGATCAATAGTATGGTTGATTCGTGTATATCTCGAAGAGACAAATCTGAAGTAAAGAATAAAAAAATTAGATATCTCACTTTAGTTCTAGAGAGATAGTATGTCAAAATTTAGGTGGTTAGGTTGAAAAGTAGACTGGAAAAATTTCATCATCACCATATTCGATGATGAATTCTTCTGTGGAAAGTAATGAATATATTTTTTGGACACCTCTCTTAATTCTTGAGATATTGTATCTCATAACTCAGGTGGTTACATTGATATGCTGCCTGGACAAGAAAAAACTTCGCCAACGCCCATATTTGATGACGAATTCTTCTGTAACTGGACAGCACAAATTGAAAGAAGAGAATTTTAATTTTTTAGGTTCTCTTAGGTACAAGATATTGTATCTCAAAATTGAGGTGGTTAGGTTGACATGTTGCCTGGACCAGGAAAAATTCGCTGAAGTCACTGGCAACTACCCGGTGAATATGCACAATAAGCATTTCGTTTTCTTCGTAGCATTGCTGGTTAGAATAAAATATACCCTGTACCAGAAGAAAATCATCACCAAAAGCACAAGGAACTACAACTGATTTTTAACATTCGATATTTGAAGAAATAACCGAGATATCAGAAAAAAATATTATTTCCTTTCTCTTCATGATATATAAGAACCTACCATTAAATTCACCAAATTGGATGGAATGTTGTAGTATTGCCACAATATGTTTAACACAATGTGCTTTCTGAGTTTTTAAATATTTCAGATATTTTGATTTAATATTTCTTGTATTTTCTGTTGAATTGTTTAATGTGACTTTGGCAGTTCTATCATTACTGTAGTACCACAATTTTATAATGAATTCTTGTAGAACTCGACGAGACAAATAAAAAAAAATATATAGTAACAGTGAATATAAATATATTAATATCTCGCTTGGTTTTCAAAATGTAGCATGTTAAAAATCAGATATAGATTGTGTTTTTGGTGAAGTTTCTTCTGGTCTATGCCATATTCCAACCTACAACGATAGTGCATTTCCACCGGTAGATATAAGTGGTTTTGGTGAATTTTTTTTTCTGATCCAGGTCAGATCTCACCAAAACATCTTCACTTTTGAGATACAATATCTCAAGAAAAAATTATTCTTTATTTTTTATTTATCTCGTTGAGTTACTTACTTTTTTTTTTTTTTAATCTGATTAGCGTCTCTTTAACAGCGAGGTCTTTAGAAATGGGAAAGGATGGGGGGGGGGGAGTTGTGCAAGGAATGGGAAGGAATTCGGCCATGGCCTTTTGAAGGAAGCATCCCGGCATTTGCCTGGAGTGATTTGGGAAACTATGGAAAACTCAAATCTGGATGCGCGGACGAGGATTCGAACCGCCGTCCTCCCGAATGCGAGGCCAGAACGCTAGCCGTTACACCACCATGGTCGGCGAGTTACTTACGAATTTGTCATCAAATTTTTATATGGCGAAATTTTTCTTCTCGTACAGCCTGCATTTCAACATAACCACATCAAATTTGAGATATATGATCTCGAGAACTAAGTGAGATATCAAAATTTTATTCTTTACTTTCAATTTGTCTGTCGAGTTACATAAGAATCCATCATCAAATTGGGTTATTGTAAAATCCCCACGCCTTTTTATTATTTTTTGGAATTTGTTTTAAAAGTAGGCTATATGGAATTTAAAGCTATTATATTGAGGAAACCTGTTTTCCGTGCAGAACCTGATAGTTACATGTGTCATTTCATGTGTGGTGTGAAGTCAATCACAGTAGGCCTATAATGTACACCATAAATTAGTGTGGCAAAAGTTGTTGTACCTGTATCACTAGAGTGGTAGAAAAATGTAGCAGAATCACAAAATTGCAGTAAATTTATTTCAGGATTATTGCAGATTGTGATTCCACTAATATTTGGCATCTTTATACTGCAGTAGTCAAATGCAAGACACTGCTATAAATGCTTTGCAAAGTACATTTAACAGTTTCATGCTGATCCAGGTGGTATTACAACCTAATTTTCGCTTGAAAACAATGGTCTAGGCTGTATTACAACGGAATTACTGTTTGAAAATAATACATCTTGCACTTGACTACAGCAGTATCATTAGTGAATGTTGTAGTAGTGGATCACGATCTCCAATAGACCCTCCATTTCTTCTTTGTACCCCGAGGATTCAGACAAACTGTGTCATGTTAACATGCCTTACAGCCGTGTTTAACCTAGTATGATCATGAACCTGGAACACATCCACAAAATCCAATATTCAGAACATAAGGACAATTCCTTCTGGGTTCGCTTTCATTGCCGATTTTCCTTAAAAACCTTGTACATGTAACTAGAATGGAACACACTGTAAATAATGATTCAAAGAAACCTATAAGCAAAAATAATGACTCCTGCAATTACCATATGTTTACACGCTACTATAATACACCAAATATAACTAGGCTTTAAGGTTTCATTCCGTTCACAATACAATTTGTTTGCATAGTGATAAACAGTTAGCATGTGCACTGTATCCAATTTAACTCTACAACATATGAGAGTGCCACAGAGTAGTGTATTGCTGTTCATGATTCTAATGAATGACTGTGTTGGTGGGTTATGGTCAGAGTCTAGGTATTTAGGTCAGAATTTAGTTTTTTTTTTTTTTTTTTTTTTTTTTTTGCAGATGATAAAATGGTATACAATAGAATCAAAACAGGTGAAGACTGAACAGCTGCAGGGCTACCTGGTCAGCACGGAATGAAGATAAATGCCAAGAAAAGTCAGATTACTACGTACACAGATAAAAAACAAAAGGTTAATTACGATTATAGGGCGGCGTCAGAATTGCTTGTTGAAAGCTTGAAGTGTAAATACGTTGGCATAATGTTTGATAACAAACTCAGTTGGGCAGAGCACATTGGGCAGGTGGTAGAAAAACGTTACAAAATCCTTCATTTACTGGAGATGGTGATGAGAGGATGGGTTCGAGCTACACACATTCCTAGATGCATATTATTTCATAAAACGTTGTATGTGAAGCCATCTACCGTATGAAAAATGTATCAAGTTGTTTGAAATATGGGTAGATCGTTACAGGTTATCACGCGATATATGTTATTACCGCCCACGTTATTACATGTTGATATTTTTTCTGCGTGTTTCTTACCCTTAACTATTGGCCCAGGCTGCATTTCAACCTAACCACAACTGCTGCTAACAAAAATTTAGACTTACTTAAATTCTCTGTATCAAACGTCCATTATGGTAGCGCCATGTTTTAATCTGGAAGAAAGGCTGCCATGCAATATATCTTAGCATTGAAATCCAATTTG
Source organism: Vandiemenella viatica (assembly GCA_031002005.1). NCBI lineage: Eukaryota > Metazoa > Arthropoda > Insecta > Orthoptera > Morabidae > Vandiemenella > Vandiemenella viatica. The sequence continues at coordinate 33,313 of JARYHS010001418.1, read as the reverse complement.
TCACCACACACAGATAAATTGTAAATGTTACTGATTTTCTACTTATTATGTGTCTGCAATTTGCTGGTGGAAAGCAGTTTTTATCCAACAATGAAGACTTAAGAACACGTGGAATAGATATCTACAGCTAATAACGCCCTTTTATTGCGTGATTACTTGTAACGATCTAGCCATATTTCAAACAAATTTATACATTTTACATATGTTTGACAGCTTCACATACAGCGTTTTATGAAATAATATGCATTAAGGAATGTGTGTAGTAAATTACAGACTGATAGCACATTTTTTCTTCGGCCCCTGGCATTGCGTTCGAGCCAAAGGATGTACCATAGAAGTTGGGGAGTTTGGTTAGAAAACTTTGGTTAAATATGGTAATGTAGTTTGGGACCCACATTTTGATTATGAAATACAGGAGTTGGAAGGTGTGCAAAGAAGAGCGGCTAGATTTGTTTCTGGAAATTATCGCAGAATCCAGTCAGTAACTCGTACGATAAAAGAGTTGGATTGGGAGTCGTTTGAGGAAAGGAGGAGGGTGATGAGTGTGCTGGGAATTTACAGGGCATATGTTGGTGATGGAGGGATATCGATCAAAGAATTAGGAATAGTGCATGGAAGGGGAAAGGCAGCCACGACCACAAGCTTGTGCTCGATTTCATGCATAAGGAAGTAGTGTTTCCTTTTGTTGGTAAAGATGTCAGGGATTGGAACAGATTACCAAGTATAGTGATGAATGAATTTTCCAGAAACGGTTAAGGAAGGGCACCACTTTTGGTACCTGCCAGAAACTGGTACTAATAACCTGTTGAAATTTACATCAGTCGCTTCATCAACATGTCCTCTTCACGTTTTGCGATCATACATTCCGTAAAAGTTGCCAAGAATTTAATTAAAAATGCCGAAATATGACATGACGAACAGCCGTTACATGCCGCCAACGTTTAAAAAATCAGTGACAGTCTCTTAAAATGTTGATTTAATTCTTTGTTGAAATGTTTTCATGCCTTTTCAGCTCTACTCCTTCGTAAAAAGTCGCACAAAATTGACAAACACGCAAAATTTTTCCGAGTTGTAATACGGTGTAGTACAAGTTTCTGGCAGGTACCGAATGTGGTGCAGTTCCCGAAAATTATAAAAAATATACGTATATAAGAAAGGGATGACTGGGGGGAACTGAAACTAGAGTAATAGCTCCATCGCAATTAAATTAATAACAATAACACAAATCATTAGGAAACTATGTTTGCAACAAACCAGTGATCAGAATGTTTGGCATTTTTCGTCGCTCGTTAGTCATTATAAATCAAGTTTTGTTTTCAACGTTAAACGAACACTACATACAAAATTTATAATAATACACATTCACTTGGGCATTGCAGCTTCTCTATTGCACCTGACACCTATCATCGGAATTTAAAACATTTGACAAATCCACCTGAAAGCCCACGTGCTCCAAGAATCCAGAGACAATCCAGAATCCAGAGCAAGAATCTGATCGCTATCTGAATCAGAGACAATACATAGTCGTCCATGCCATGGAGGAAGGAATTATATGGAGGAGAAGTGACGTTAAATCGGTGAAGCAAGCACTAAACTCTCCCGCATGGTGGCAGCACCGGCAGCGACCACATGGCGCTTCCCAACAATTAAGGTGTTCACATTGTGGTAGATGCAGTGATTATTTCATTTAGTATTGTGTATAAGTGTTTAAAAATGCCAGCTTGTGTTGCGTACGGTTGCACAAATAGGCCAGACAGGAAAGAACCTGGAATGTTGAAGTGAGCGGTAGACACCGCAAACTTTGCAGCACGTCTATAAATATTTAGTCATAGCTCTCAATGGGATGACTTTGTTCTCAAATTTTTCTTGGTGTAGTGTAGAAAATCAGCAAACTTGCTATTTTGCACATAATAGACTAGCATTATTTTTTAACGAGTGTTTAAAATGAGATTTAAAGGGGCGTGTTTTACTTCGCGATTCAGTGAATTTACTATTACGATTTCTTTCGTCACGTTGCTGATTATACTGACAATGGATGATGAAATTAACTGTTATGTGAGAAGCTGTGAGTTTTATTAATTTTTTAAATAGCTATTTCAGGCCATTGACTTAGGTTATTTTTAAAGCTTCATATAAGACTTGTTTCTGTTTGTAAATACGTCTATACCTATTTTTACCGATTTTGAAATCTTTCTCATCTATTTATGTCGAAACAGGTTCATGCAGAAATAAAAATGGGCTTCATAAATAAAGAAGTTATTGGCCTTTGAACAAAATCAATTTGGGGAATGTGTTTCTAATTTAGTCTCTTTTTTTTTGTACAACATTCTCCCCCCCCCCCCCGTATCTAAATCTAACTGAGAGATAATTTTTTTACATTTGTCCTAATAAGTAGGGCTGTGAAATTAGACAACACATCTTGATCAAGAGAATGTTCATTAAGGTGACTGAATAAACATTTTATTTCTGGTACCAGCCTACAAAATGGTTGGGTTGCTCATCCCTAGAGTGGGTCCTCTTACTTTTTTTCTGGTCTAGGACACATTTCAGACTAACCACAAGTGGTAGTAATAAAACTGAAATATCCATTCTGCATGTCAACCATGTAATCATTGTGGCTTTGACAGAATTAATTTTTGGTCCAGCCTGCATTCAAACCTAAACCACTCAATTTGGATGTTGTATATCCCCCAAACTAAGCAAGATATCGAAAACATTTATTCCTTATTATCGAGTTTTTTCGTCGTGTTACATAAGAATCCATCATTAAATTTGACTTTTGCGAAATTTTTCTTCTGCATTTCAACTCAAGACACCTCACTTTTGAGACAGTATATCTCGATAACTAGGTGAAATATCGAAAAATGTTACTCTTTATTATTTATTTGTCTCGTCTTTTTAAATAAAAATTCATCATAAAATTTGACTTTGAATAATTTTTTCTTCTGAATTTCAACCAAAACCATTTCACATTTGAGACAGAATATCTCGAAAACTAAGCAGGATATCAAAAAATTTTATTCTTCATTTTTTATTTGTCTCATCGAGTTACATAATAATCCATCACCAGATTGCGGCGTCACGTTTATCCTAGAGTCCCCTTGAGGCGTTTGTACATATTCCCCGTGTTTGTTGGGAAGCGGTCAAGCCCCCACCACTCCGGCCATGCCCCCCCACTCCTCCGCCGGCCTGCTTCACTCCCGTGCGTGGTAAAGGTCTCTTGCGTCGTCTCCATATTATTCCTTCCTCCATGCTCCATGCATGCTCCCATGGAGGCATGGAGGAAGGAATATATGGAGACGAGATAACGCGAAATCCGTGAAACCTCGTGAAAAAACTGTGCCTGCGCGGCTGACATCGTAGGAGTACCAAAACATTGGGCTGTTTGCACTGTGTCAGCTGTTGAGAATATTTCATTTTCTAATATTCTAAAGTTTTCTATAATGCCAAGTTGTGATGCATATGGTTGCACAAACAGACGAGATAGGAAAAAACCTGGAATAGCGTTTCATAAGTAAGTCACATTGTAATTATCGTTCTTGAAGTATCTGACAGGCAACCGCAACATTAGTGCCATTCGCTATAAATTTATTCATTGCTCTCAATAGGATCATATTATTCTCAAATTTTTGTTGGTGTAGTGTAGACAATTAGCATATGTTACTATTTTGCACCTGAAAAGCTAGCCTTATTGTAGACAAATGTTGGAAATTTAATTTAAACGGGTCATGTTTACATCGCGACACAGTGAATATGGTATTCTGCATGCATTACTCAAGTTTAAGTTTACACTGAAATTAAACGATGAAATTAATTGTGATAATTTGTGCTGTGCGAACTACTAAACGTGATGAAATAAACTTAGTTGACGGAAATGTAGTTCGCGATGCATTTCTTGTGTATAGATGTGTCTACATAGTTTGGTTTTGTAGCGGCAATATTAAAGGAATTGTTGGCAGGTTGAAATGCGGTGTATACCTGAAGAGAACAAACAATTTACTTATTATTAGCTGTTAGCTTCTGATTTTTGAATGTACTGATTCTTCTAGCAAAATTATATAGGCCACTACCAGTACAATATCTTCTAAGTAAGCTCAGAAACTATGAGGTTTTATGAAGTATTAATTTTGTAAAAGCTATAACATTGAGTTATGCTTTTTTTTAAAAATTTCAGATATGACTTGTTTCTGTTTGTCAATATGTCTACAAGTATATTTCTAGATTTTGAAATCTTCCTTGTCAATTACTGAAATAGAATGTGAAAATATAACCTATTTGAACATCAATTAAAATTTAAGGACCGTAGAAATAAACAGTTTGTTATTCAAGTTAAAAAGAATTGCCTGCTCATTAAGTTACATCCGAATTCATCTTCAAATATGGATATATTCCTTCCTCCATGCATGCTCCATGGTCTTAGTGGGACATTAACAAAAAATCTTTGGAGAAGGTGAGAAAGTATGATCCTCTGAGTGATAGATAAACATAGAGGATTCCTTCCTCCATGTATATAAATCAAAAGAATTATCCTCAGCAGGTCAGATTTGAACCATGGAGGAAGGAATATATGGAGACGAAATAACGCTAAATTTGTGAAACCTCATATCAAATATCATATAAAAACTCGGCCATAGGAATAACCCGAAAACATTGGGCTGTTTGCACTGTGTCTGGTGCTGAAAATATTTCATTTTCTAATATTCTAAAGATTTCTATAATTCCAAGTTGTGTTGCATACTATTGCACAAACAGACAAGATAGGAAACAACCCGAAATAACGTTTCATAAGAAGGGCACATTGTAATTATCTTCTTGAAGTGTCTGATAGGTAACTGCAACATTAGGGACTATCATATATATTATTTCTATAAGGAATTTTTTTGTCACAAGCCTGTATCTTCCTTCATACTTAACCGAAATCAATGAATGAGGTAACATTTTAAAGCTTATGGTCTCCATTTTGGTCGCATCATGTTTTAATAAATGAAGTTATCGGAATTCGACCCTCAAAGGGCAAATATTTAAATATTTCTAAAATGCTGTTTTTTGTGTTACGAGCAATTTATCTCCCTAGATACCTATCTGAAATCGTTTGATGAAGTAACATTTTAAAGATTAAGATCTTGGCTTTAGTGACGTCATATATTCGACCATTAAAGGGCAAAAGTATCAATTTTTCCAATGTGTTTTTATGTCACGAGTGATTTTTCTCCCTTAATATCTAACCGATATAGATAAATGAGGTATCACATTAAAGAATAAGGTCTCCACCGTGGTAACATTATATTTTAAAAAAGGAATTTTTCGTAATTCGATCCTTGAAGAGCAAAAATGTTAATTTTTCTAAAATGCGTTTTTTGTATCTCGAGCCATTTATCTCCCTTGATATCTAACCAAAATCGATTAATGAAGTATGATTATGAGGAGTAATGACTCAGCTTTGTGACATCATATTTTAAGAAAGAATGTTTTCGGAATTCAACCCTTAAAGGGAAAAAGAATAAATTTTTCTATAATCTATTTTTGTGTCACGATCCATTTATCTCCCTTCATATCTAACCGATATAGATAAATGAGGTATCATATTAAAGATTAAGGTCTCCCCCATAGTCACATTATATTTTACGAAAAAAATTTCCTAATTCGACCCTTAAAGGGCAAAAATGTCAATATTTATAAAATGGTTTTTTTGTGTGTTTCGATCCATTTATCTCCCTGGATTTCTAACCAAAATAGATAAATGAAGTAGAATTATGAGGAGTAATGTCTGAGCTTTGTGACATCATACTTTAAGAAAAAATGTTTTTGGAATTCAACAATTAAAGGGAAAAAGTATAAATTTCTCCATAACTCATTTTTGTGTCACGAGCGATTTATCTCCCTTAATATCAAACCGATATATATAAGTGAGGTATCGTATAAAAGAATAATGTCTCCGCCGTGGTAACATTATATTTTAAGAAAGGAATTCTTCGTAATCCGACCCTTAAAGGCCAAAAATGTTAATTTTTTTTTAAAGTATAAATTTTTCCATAACTCATTTTTGTACCTCGAGCCATTTCTCCCCCTCGATATCTATCCAAAATCAATAAACGTAATAGTATTATGAGGAGTAATGTCTCAGCTTGCACCGTTAGAAGCTAAGATCCCCACTTCTTAGTGTAACTTCGTACGACTGCCTGCTTTCTGGAAAAGCAAACGTCAGACTAGAAGCGAAATCGTCAGACGCAGGCAGTTGTTTCCACCACCAGGATGGCAGACCCAGCCATGCCTGGGGGCCCGCAGACAAGCACTCTGAGGTGCGAGGACTCATAGCAGTTCGGCTTTGCAGTGTCTGCAAATGACAGCCTAGGGAAGCCTATTGATGTCAGTGTGCCCTACATACTGCACACCAGTCTTCTCGATTAAAATGTACCAGGGGGGCCATCCCCATTCCTCATGTTTAGACCGCCAAGGAGTCCAAAAAAGGGCCGTCAGCCCAAACAAGCAGCAGCTGACGAGAATGCTAAAGCGACTCCCGCGGCACCGGTAGAAACTAAACAAAAACAAAATACTGCCCCGGCAGCCACTACAACACCGCGATCGAGTATCCACCACGTCATGATTCGCAACCATGGCGATCTCGGTCGCATCAATTCTTCCTTCATTCGAAAATACAACCATGTGCAGTACCACACCAAGCTCACAGGGCAGTACACGGCACTATACGTTTCCACGAATGAAGACTACAAATACTCCTCAGGTATCTCTAGGCTGGAAACCGAAAAGACACAGCTATATGTAGTCAGAGGAATACATCCTACCACCCCTCCCGACAGTGTTAAGGAAACGCTTCTTGGCGACAGCTGGGCTGCAGAGCAGGTCAACCAATGAGAGGAACCTAAACGAAGGCTCCACTGCCTCTCTGTATCGTGGAGTTGCAAGAATTGGCCGGATCATTCATGTTTGAGAAGGCCACGCGCCTGATTTACATGGTAATACAAATGAAGAAATATGAGCCTCCTTGTCTGTCTTAAATGTCAGCGGTATGGACATGCCAATGACTGAAGCTTTGCGGCACTACGCTGCCGCAAATGTGCTGGTAATCATGTCACGCACACATGCAAAGCTAGGATGCAAGACGAACGTAAATGCGTTAATTGTGGGGGAGGTCATCCTGGCAATTACAGAAGCTGCCTCGAGTACAAACTTGCACTAGCCCGGCGAAATGCAAAGAACTAACGTTCATTATGTTTGTCTTCAAGCAGCAACTGTACCACGTGTAAAGGAGGCTATTCCAAAAGCGATTAGAGAATCGAACTTCCGTCAGTTAAGGGTAGCTGCGCACGTCGGTACTAACGATTCCTGTCATGTTTCTGTTTCAGACATAATGAAAAATATGGACAAATTGGGCCACAAGGCGTATGAATCAGCGCGTGAGAATTCGGTAACGTTGCAGTTTTCCATTTGCAATGTCGTGCCGCGCATCGATTGGGGGGAAGCCGTATGGTGGAAGATTTATAATTTGAATTGTAGTTTACAGGAACTGTGTCGCAGAAACAACTGGGCCTTCGTCGATCTTCGACCGATGATAGCTGCCAGCTGGGACGCATTTGACAGGTCAGGCGTCCAATACACCCAGGGAATGGCGACCAAGGTGGCTGCGAAAATATGGAACCGTCTTGATGTGAATTATTTTTTAAGAATACAGTGAGGCCCGAGGATCCCTCAGTTCAACGAAGAAGACGCGTCGATAACCTATATCTTGGTTCTGGAAGTGACGGCGCGAATAAAAAGAAATTTACAGCTCCAAATGATTCACCCGTTTCTTTTCGGAATGCAAATAGTAAAGATGGGAATTTATACTCTACAGATACCGATATTAAGCCGCTAAGGATAATGATCCTTAATTGTCGGAGTATTAAGGGGAAAATAGCAGATTTCCACGCTGCCGTTGCGACTAACGATGTCGATATAATACTAGGAACCGAGAGCTGGTTGACGCCAGAGGTAGAATCTAGCAAAGTATTTGCTCCACAATTCAATGTTTTTCGGAAAGACAAAACTACCTCAATGGGCGAAGGAGTGTTCGTGGCCGTTAATAAAACCGTCAATTGCTTTGTAGTAAATGAAACGGAAAATTTTTGCGAGTTAATATGGGTGAAGGTAAAAATTGGCAGAAGTTTAAAGTTCATACTAGCATCATTTTACCGACCTCCGGATTCTGGATTAGATAACGCGGAGTATTTTAGACAGTCACTTAATAGTTTTTCTCAATAAAATTGATCATGGGAGGCGATTTTAATATACCCTTAGTCAACTGGTACACATTTACGTTAAAGTCATGTGGAAGAGATAGGTTAATAACCGAAACATTCCTAGAATCATTCGCGGAAAATTCTCTTCAACAGATGGTCGAAGAGCCAAGGCGGAGCGCCAAAGATTCCTCGTCCATGGATCTTTTTCTTTTAAACAATCTGGATATTGTAGATACGGTTTGTATAGAAGACGGTATAAGTGATCACAAGGCGGTTGTGGTGACTTTAAAATCTAGGCTGAATTTGAAGCATGATTCAGACAAACCCGTATATTGTTTCGATAAGGCAAATGATGCGTTTATGGTCGATCATTTGGCGAAAAATTTTGAAACGTACATGCTAAATACAAATGTTGAGGAACTTTGGTTTAATTTAATAATAATAATAATATTAATAATAATAATATGGACCGGCTTAAATCAATTTGTTCCCAAGAAGTTAATTAATTTTAGTAAGAACTGACCGTGGTCCAATAGGGAAGTGAAACGTTTGCTTAGGAGCAAAGGCGTTTACATGCCACGGTAAAGAAATTGGGGGACTCGTCTAATCGCGCTAAATTAGTCCAATTGCTAGCGGAAGTTGTAACCTCTCCTTCTCACTTTCACAGTAAAACTAATTACTGTGTGAGGCTATTATATTTGGGAGGTTGTATCCTGTTTTGTACGCTCAGAAGGGCGTACTGGAAGGATTAGCTCCAAAAATGTTAACTAATAACGTAACAATTCGGTTCCAAGAAAATCTTTGCTTGAAACCCGGCCCGTAATGCTAAGCGCAACGATTTTAATGAGTTTTTTATAAGTCTAGCAACCACTAAATAAAAAAAAACAATAGTACATAAGTATACTTCACTTTTAATATCACCACTCAACACATTTCGTTTCTAAAATTACACCACAGCCGCAGCAAGACTTTTTGTGCGTGCTTCTGCACGTATTTCTCCTTCTCTCTCAAGACAATAATACCTTCCTCTCTCTGACTCTCCAAAGACAACAACACTAATCCTACTTAAACCTAAGAACTTACAACTACCCCAGTACAATATTAAAAACGTCTGTGGAACTCGTTATATTACAATCTCAGAGTATTTACATTTTTTTAAAATTATTAATTATTAATTAATACGAAGATATAAATAATAATATATATATACATTGATTGGAGATTAAAGGTTGCAAAGTGCGTAAGGCCATGTGTGAAGCGTTTAAAGAATTCCAAGTCAAAAATTTTTCCTTAGATCTGATTACTAATCCAAAAAAATTCTGGTCATATATCAAATTAATAAGAGGCTCTCGTAACTTCACCGCCTCCTTGGATCAAGGAAAAATACCAGCCGAATGGAAGACTGCCATCGTAAGTCCAGTGTTTAAAAATGGAAATGTTAATGATCCTCAAAATTATAGGCTGATCTCTTTAACCTCAATATTTTGCTGGATTTTAGAACACATCATCTATTGAAATGTCATGCGGTTTTTGGATGAAGGTGAGCTTTTAAACCTAAATCAACATGGATTCAGAAAAGTCCGATGCTGCGAAACACAACTTGCTCTTTTATTTCGCGACTTGAGCCGTATTATAAATCAGCAATCCCAGGTTGATTATTTCTGTTAGACTTGAAAAAAGCTTTCGACACTGTGCATCACACTAAGTTACTTAGGCAACTTCGTGGTTACGGCATATCTAGACAAACATGCCACTGGGTTGCAGACTTTCTGATAGGCAGAACACAGTGTGTAGTTCTCGACGGTGAGCGTTCATCACTTACTGAAGTGAGGTCCAGGGTCCCTCAGGGAAGCGTGATAGGGCCTCTGTTGTTTCTCATATACATTAATGATTTGTGTTACATAATAAGGGGGATGAAAAGATTATTCGCCGATGATGCTATTATTTATCTTGAAATCACAACCCAGGACGACTGAGCTTTGTTACAAGACGATATTATGAAAATAATTGCGTGGTGTAAAAATTGGTAGTTGGAATTAAACGCTAAAAAGTGCGAAGACATGCGTGTAAGTAAAAAGGTGACACCATTTCGCTGTGAATATACAATTAATAGTACTGTCCTTAGAACGGTAGATTCCGGTAAATACCTAGGTGTAACAATTCGTAATAATTTGTCGTGGAATGAGCATATCGAGAATGTAATTGGGAAAGCAAATCATATGTTTAGATTTCTGGGTCGTAATTTAAAAGAATGCACTCCGGAAATTAAATCGATTGAATACAAGTCACTAGTGCGGCCTCACTTAGAATACTGTTACTCTGTATGGGGTCCCCATCAAAATGGATTAATGGAGGCATTAGAGAAGGTCCAAAGAAGAACCACCCGATTCGTGACAGTAATATATAGTTGGAGGGAAAGCGTAAGTGCCATGTTGAAGGAGTTAGGTTGGGAAGACCTGGAGCACCGAAGGCGTTGCTCTTGACAGAAGTTAATTGAAAAATTCTCGACTGATGTATTTCGGAATGACAGTAAACAAATATTGCTACCAGCAACATTCATATCTCGTAATTACCGCGGAAATATGATAAGAGAAATCAGGGCCTGAACCGATTCATTTCTGTACTCATTTTTTCCACGAACGATTAGGGAGTCGAATAGAAAGGATTTACCGGACGAGTAAACATAAGATCTGACATAAGATCCGACAGGTTTAGCTTTCAATAAAGTACTCCGGCCATTCTAATCTGGGTTTTCCATGGTTTCCCCAGATCGCTCCAGGCAAATGTCGGGAGAGTTCCTTAGAATGGCCCATGGACGCCTCCTGTCATATCCCGTATATTCCTTCCAAACCATTACCTCTCTGGATAGGTGGAATGCACTCTCCGCCACATACTTTTAGTGAATCGCGGAGTAATAGTAATAGCAGTAATAGTAATGCAAAAGGGGCATCACAACAAATAACACAACAAGAGTCCACAAGAAACACGCGTAAATTAATCTCGTAGCCGGCCCACCTTAGGAGTAATGTGTCCTACAGTGTCGTGGCTTCGAAAGCGATCACGTATACGGCGCAACACAATAAAAAAACATCAACCGCACCCCAATGCTCACAAACAACATCTGATACAACAGAGGTTCCAGAGCCCCAAACAGCAGGCTCATCACTACCCAAATCCCAGCTTTCTAAAAATACCAGGAGACACACTAGGAAAGCTGGGAGCCAGACAACCCCCCCCCCCCCCTCCCGCCGAGGAAGCATCGGCCGCTGTGGCTGCTCCTGACGGCTTGGCGGCCACGGCCGTTGAAGGGGCCATCGGGCACGTGGCGGTGAACGCTGTTGCGGTTGCTGCCGACGGCCCGGCGGCTCCGGCCGCCGAGGAATCGGTAGAGCGCGCACCCGGCTGGCCCGGCCCACTGCGGAGTCGGTAGAGCCTGCTCCGGCCCGCGTTGATTCAGAACCAAACACAACACCTCCACAGGGTCCAGCTACCCCTGCGGAGCTGAATCACACTCAGCCCGCACTATATTTTCTCACAACAATCCGTAAAACAATAGAGGATCTCCTTCACCCCATGTTCCCCTACGTTGACCTCTGTCTGGCAACACTCATCCCAAAATTCGTAAGTGCCCTACTGCAACTCCTACCACTCCCTCAGATGGGGGATATGGACTGTATTACAGAACTGTCTCATATCCGTCCTAGGCACCAGCAATGTCTCACACCGCTAATCGGTTGCTGCCTAAAGTCCTAAGACCCCTACTACAGTTCCTGGACACTCCCCTGAATAAAGGGAGATGGATCCTAGCTCTACACACTACCTTTCTGCAGCACCTGGCCACTCCCTTAGATAGGGGGAAATGGACTGTAAATCAGTCCTGTCCTCTTACCTCACTGCAGATCCCAAACACTCCCCCAGATGGAGGGAAATGGATTCTAATCCTAACCATGATCCTATACACTACCTTGCTGCAGCGCCTGGACACTACCCCAGATGGGGGGGAGATGGACTGCAGGGGAATCCAGCCTTCTAACCACACTGCAGATTCTGTACACTCCCCCAGATGGGGGAAGATAAACTTCGATCACGACATTCCTAAAGCCAGTAATCCAAGCTACCCATCTACAGATGAAGACCACTCCCTCAGACAGGGGAAGATGGACTGCAATCCAGATAAGCTTCTTGTCCATCCAGAAACTGAACAAAGCCTGACAACCCCACTCCTCTGAATACGCGTATCCTCTTCTGGAACGCTTGCGGACTGAAACGTAGAAAAGCAGAATTGGCGGCGTTTATGGAACAACACGGTCTCGGTATTGCTCTTATAAAAGAGACACATCTGGGTGCAAAACATAACTTTCACATGAGCCAATATCACGTGGACCGTACTGACAGGCAGAACGGTGCACGGGGTGGAGGCACGGAGGTGATTATACACACGGACATAGTGCAATCAAACGCAGTGCTCCCCGATCTAGAGAGGATCGAAGCCACAGCTGTAAAAATCCGGTTTAACGGAGCTTACACTAATCTCATCGCAGTCTACAATAGGCCCAATAATATTAGCACGCGTGATATTAGTAGGCTGCTCAATACTGCACCTAGAGTAATAGTCGCTGGAGATCTAAATGCCAAACACCGTAGTTGGAATTCACACCGTCAAATCTCCAACCGCATGAAACTGTATGAACGTTCACTAGACCACAATTACCTTATATTGGGTCCAAACGAACAAACTCTTGTCCCCCATGCTCGGAGACAAAATCTAGACGTGATAGGCATAGCCTTCCTCAAAGGTATAAACCACACACAAAACCTACAGGTGGTAAACGATCTGGATTCAAACCACATGCTACTCATACTTAACATTGAAGGTACACTGCAGAACACGGACAAGCGACGGATGCTAAAACTATCGACGCGCCAACTAGACTCTGTTCAAGGAGGTGTTAGATAGTCGCATACCTGACAGACACGAGATTAACCAACAACGCATTAACGAGTCTGTTGAAATTTTAACCGGTGCCATACAGGAAGCTATGGCGAGTATTATCCCCGAATCAACCCCACACCGGAGACAAATGGCGGTACCCGAGGAATTAACGGGGTTAATCACAACTAGGAGTATTACCAGGAGATACTGGCAACGTGCTAGGCGTCCCATTTATAGGGTGATTATCAAGAGACTCAAAGACATAATTAGTCGTAGAGTCCAGGAGTACAAAAATCAACAATGGGAGCGTCTGCTCTCGGAGCTGAACACTGACACCTCTGACCACTCCGTGTCGTCTTTAGCTCGTCACATCACTCGTGAAGCATATCATACACCCACCCTACAGGGGCCGGACGGTCTTTTCTATTCTTCCGAGGGCAAGGCGGAACTGATGGCCATAATACTCGCAGCGTCTTTTCGACCAAACATAGATCCTTCCGATCCTGCGTTTACATTGGAAACGAACTAGATGGTAACACAGCTGTTAGCCCAACCGGTTCGTGAGTATCCGCGTAGGTCAACTTTCGGCGAAATCTCATGGCTATACAGCACTCGGATGCTAAGAAAGCAGCTGGTCCGGATGGTGTTAAAAACCTTCTTCTAAAACAACTCACGGGGAAAGCGATAGAGTACCTTACAGACATCACAAATGCCATCTTACCGAACCAGTATTTCCCCGACCGATGGAAGGAAGCCGAAGTGCTATTGTTCAGAAAGCCGGGGAAAGATCCATCTTCTCCCAACAACTACAGGCCGATTAGCTTACTCAACTCCCTTAGCAAAGTTGTGGAAAGAGTCATACTAATACGCGTTACACAACACAGAAAGGACAATAACATTCTGAAACCGGAGCAATTCGATTTCAGAAAGCACCACTCCACAACACAACAATTAATGAGTGTTGTTGAGTTCGTAACAAGGGGATATAATTTCTCTGCGTCTACCGTGGCTGTGTTTGGACATCGAGAAGGGGTTCGATCGTCTATGGCACAACGGCCTCAGTGACGACGGATTCCTGGACGGATTGGTACTCCTAATACACTCTTACTTAACTAACCGAACGTTCCACGCCTTCGTTGACATCAAGAACTCTACACCTCAGCAGATACATGCAGGAGTTCCTCAAGGAAGTATAATAGGCCCTCCGTTCTTTACGGAATACGTCAATAAAGCACCGACCAAAGACAAAACGATGCAAGCCATTTATGCTGACGATACCGCCTACCTTGTATAGTCATGGCAATCCTCTCATATAAACGGTAGATTACAGCACGCGCTTAACGTAGTCGAACCTTGGCTGACACGATGGCGATTTATAGTCAACGTAGGTAAATGCGAGGCTCTCCTACTTACACGAAGACTTAGACAAAAACGGATTCACGAACACTGTCGACCGCTAACACTACACAATCTACCCATACATATCCGGAACGAAGTTAAGTATCTTGGAGTCAAATTTGACGCGAAGTTAACTTCGAGGCTCCATATAGACAACATGGTTAATAAAGTAAACATTAGACTCAAACAACTATTCCCTATGCTAAACAGACAAAGCAAACTACACCGAGATAATGCCCGAACAATGTACTTAGCACTTATTCTGCCACTTATGACTTATGCAACTCCGGTTGGGGGGTACGCCGCTAAGAGTCACATTCAGAGACTGCAATTAATTCAAAATAAAGTACTTAGCATCATAGCAAATGCTCCTTGGGGAACACGAACAACAGACTTCCACCGAGATTTCCGACTCGAGCCAATACAGCAAGTAATTAAGAAGCTTGCCATAAACATCCCAAATGTCGGAAATTTAGGGAGTTACTATCACAACCACAGATTTAAACACCCACGGCCGAAAACATTGCTCAGTAGACAGGAAAAAACTAATACCTAAAGAAGTAAGAAATCTGTCGACTGCATCAAGGGCCACTGAGGTTAGGGTCGCATTCCCTAACCAACCTGCAAAGTAATCACTGGGTTAGGGAAAGTAGTTACAATACGATCGCAGGTGCAGAAGGCAGCCACACACAACAAGAAAACATCTCACAAAACAACGTTAGTATAGTATCCGGCGTGGTAAGCACCGCGTGGGGACTGGCAGGTGTAGCAGGCTAGCACGAAGCATCCTGCTGCAATATTGCCTGGAATGAGCATGGTGGGGTTGTCTTACACGGCGGCGATGACACGTGTTGGAGGGGGTGGTCGGGTGGTCATGGCGGTGGTGTCCGTCATTGGCCTAAAGCTTATGCAAGTCGGGTTTGGTTATCTAGAAGCGGTTGTCGCCGTCGGCGAAACCATTACCGTGTACTCCCGGGATGAGGAAAGGCTCTGCGCGTTATTTTGGTTACGGTCTGGCGCGAATCACGCCTCATCACCACGTTCAACACCTGTTGCACACAGCTGTTACTAATTATAACGAATTGGCATGTTCCACGACCATCTCAAAGGCAGCATTGGCGTGCGCCACCAGCTGATAATCTCTAAGGCAGCGATGGTGTGTGGACCATCAGTAATTTTTTGCATGATACCATATCCTAAAAAGCTAACAAATCCTTCATACATTCAAACCTTGTAGCATAGAAACTGTCGCGGTACTGGCAGTATTTTAGCCAACCGCTCTTATTCCCTCACAATCGCAGAGGTTTTTTTCCCAAGGGTAAAACCTTGGCACTTATTTCCCTCTGCCCTGTCTCTTCTTTCAGAAGTTTCTGTCTATCTTATCCGATGGACCCATGTAAACGGGCGGACTCCTGGAATACATCACAATCCCGTTCCTGTGATCACCTATAGATTTACTAACTTAATGCATGTGCAGAAGCGAGCAGTACATACAAGGCCGTCATGCTTGGAGGAGCGGGTTTTGGGGCCTCCACCCATTTTTTTTTTTTTTAATAAAAGGCAGTTGTCAGTAATTTAAGAGGGGCTTGACAAAGGAAACAATAAAGGCTCTCGAATAGTCGCCAGTCTACTTCACTTTGACGCGACTTGAATCGCGAGATATTTTTCTACAGTGTTGCCGCCGGGAAAATGTATAAAGTTATGTAATGAACACAATGATTCATTAGAATATTGAATAGCAATGGACCTTGGAAATTAATTTTTGACAGAGTAGAAGGAGTTGATAGTTAAAAATTGTTTTTTTTTTCTGAATTTAATGTTATCATCTTTCACACTTTTTAAGATGTGTTGGCAGTTTGTTGAAGTTGTGTATCCCATGGAGGAAGGAATATATTCCTTACTCCATGGCGTATCCTTGCTGTCAAAGTGTTTATGCAACAGAAGTTTTTCAAACAGCTGCAAAGATCATTGGTACTGAAGAGAATTTTTTTCTTTTGTCTCTGTTTTCGTGAATGACAAGTTTGTGTTCTAATAGCATCTTTGTTGACCATGGCAGACGTGGTTGAAGAAGTGGTGTCTCAAATCCAAGAAAATTTGACTGATAAAGCAAGTAATGGCACATCTAGATCACCAGCAACGACTGAAGGCATGGCTGTTGCGTACGGCAGCCTCGTTATTATGGCTCTGTTGCCCATATTTTTTGGTTCTTTTCGTTCGGTAAAACACCATAAGGAGCAGAAGGTATACAAGCAATGTGAATACGTGTTTTCACCGAAAACAATTGTGCCCGTGATAGGCACTGATTCTGTTAGCTTTAAGGCTCAGAAGTGTGTTTTATACTGCATCTACTGATAGTTTCAAACATTTGGAACTGTCTGTCGGTCGGTGTTGTTTAGTTGATACTAGGGTACGAATTTTTATCTATCGGTTATTGTGCAAAGTACTGCAAGTAGAAAAAAAACTCTTATATCGCGTCGAATTTATGGTTAACAGTTTGCTTGGAATTAAATCTCGAGGAAATGTGTACCCAAAAGCCACAAAATAGTTTTAAAAAAATTGTAATGTGCGCCGAAACGTATGGTTACGCATATTACTGTCAGTTTCAACAGATGTCTTGAGCATACTGTGACAGTCAGAATTTTGCATGGCAGCCCAAAATCTGCTAAACACAATGCGTCGTACTGATTAGCATACCTCGTAACTCCCAAATGTCAATCTTTACAGAAACAGGAAAAAACTGATTTTTATTAATATCAGTGTCCCCACCACACAAGTAATTTAGAATGGTAATTGATGTTGCGCAAATTGTGTTTTTCCACATTTTATATTAGTTGAATTTATTTACTTAGTTAAGATTTTTTTCAGCAAAATATATTGGAAATACGGGGTTTTCTTATAATGATAGATTAAAAATGATGTAGGGCCTACTTAATTACTAGGTATGTTAAAGAAAAAAAATATTGTTATAACACTTTTACTAAGTGACTTCTTTTATAATACTGCTAGTTGTCGAATGATTTGAAAAAGAAAGGTCTAGATACTTTAATGAGTAAGGGAGAGACTTCGGTGCATATTGAGATGCAGCCCGCAGGTACACTGATCTTTTTGTTTTTTAGCCTCAGCTTCCATCTGCATGTGTCATACTTCCAAATACTTCTGTAACCACATTAATTTAACTTGTAGTAGATAAGTCGTGGAAAAGCATGTATTTCTAATCTGATAAGAACATCCATCACTGTTCAGTAAAAGCTTTTCTTGGTCTTCTGGTAGAGAAAGCTGTGAAACTTGAAAAAACACTCGCAAAATCATTTGATGTCAAACTGCCCTGTGTTTCGTTTCAAAGAAAACAATAGCCAGCATTGGTACTTAGGCTGTAAAAATGAACTGAAAGTTTCATTTTGTAGCAAAGACTTATTGTAGAGGACTGCAGTAAAGCTTGCAAATCCATAGAAAACTAATTTATTTGACTCCTTTTCTATTTGTGTTTCATTTATTCTTATAATATACTCAGCTTCGTTATAATTCCCAGTTTTAAATGTTTCACACTTGTCTCAAAAATCCTTCTCAGGTTGATGTAGACTTAGATTATGATCTTCAAACAACTGCGAGAATCTAGATAATGTGGGGTTGTATCTTTCCTTAGGCACCAATCCTCTTTGTAGAAGCAATATAACTGCCTTTTGGATTTCCAATTTGGATCAAGATAAAATCTGGTAGATGATTTCCGACAATAATGCAATTCAACTTTGGAGATCCAGTCTTCTTTGACTTTCTAGTCCTTTTGTGACAGGCACTGTTATAGTACTGTCTTCGACTGCTTCATTGTCTGCATCACCTGCTGTTGAATCTTGAGGTTCATTTTGCCAATTTAGTACAGTTCAATGGATAAGGTGTTTAAAAACATGGTTTAATAAACACGAACTGTACAGGTTACTTTTTAAAAGAAATATTGATATTATTTCCTTACTCACTCTCATTTTGATCTCTTGCCCTTTTTGTATTTGCTTTCTTCATCAAAAATTTTAAACAACTTCTTTACCTTGCCCCAAAACTATAAAGTTGTCTTCTCTGTCTATCTGTTATAACTTTACCTTGTAACCCACTTTTATCTTTCCTTTTACATGAGAGCCGGGCTTAATTTTCTTCTCTTTCCTTTGTATATCATACCTCCACTTTCCATCACCATACTTTTACTTTCCATAATAAGCTTTTCCAAATTTTCCATTTGCTTTCAACTCATTTCTTTTCCATGATGCTGGTTTTACATTAAGCCTCTTTTTGCGTGTTGTTTTGCTAGGCTGTTCCTCCATTTCGAGATCTCTACATTGTTACTAACCTCACTGGAGGATATTGCTTCTTCATTTTCCCACTACCACGACACTTCAAAAATATTTTCGACTGTCTCCTAATTTACTTATGTACAAGTCTAGGTTATCAAAATTCTTTCCTCTTCATTTTGATTAAAATTAGTTTCCTTTACCAGATTTTCATTTAATTCATTCACTTTCAGTAATATTTCATCAGCATTGAGTACAAAAGTTTCCATGGATACATCTCGGTCTGAGGCCAGTTTTTACTGGAAAAAAACTTGGACTAGTGCAATTTCTGCAGAAAAAGCTTATTCTAGGGTAATTTCTACCTTCATCTTTCCTCCTAACATTGTGTAAAGTATAAATAAATAAAAAATAGGAGTTAACCACATTAAAATATTTGGCGCGTATGACCAATATAAAGATTGCATTATACTGTTACAATCCGTTTATGTATTTTGGAGCTTTAACTGAAAAGAAATGAAAATGCAATATTTTTTGTAAATGGGTTAAATTCAAAAATTTCTTCTGTGATATAGGTCTGTACAAAGTTGTAACCATAACATATAAAACCTCTCAACTACTTCTCCAAGCTAACAAATCAACCTAGTAGAAAATCTCTTAAATGCAGACCAATATTTACTGGAAATTTTTAACATTTTTCTAGTATGCTAAAAACATATTATTAGGAATAAAAATAATTGTAATACGTACTTTTTAAGAATATTTACACTTCAAGAATTAAACAGAAAAATATCCCAGTGTAAAGACAAATTGAAAATTGAGCAACATTTTACAGGACCACATCAATGCTCAACATTACGGTTACCAGATCTGCTAACTCATAAGCTAACGTTCCGGAGCTAAGAGGTTTACGAAAATGAGCTTTATTTGATTTTGTGATGTTATGGAATTAAAAGGATTGCTGTAACAGGTAGAGATTTGTTTTGTCTACAAATTGGTATTAAAATGTGTAATGTTGGAAGAAATGGAGTTACGAGGTTTGCTAATTAGTACGACGAATGGAGTGTTGGTAGCAATTCTGGTCCAGTTTTGATTTCAACCTAACCAGAATTCGGTTATGAACATTACTGCCTTAGCAGAAGTGATGTCTCAGCTACTGTGCAAAGTATGGCCATTAAAAAAAAGAAAACTTTTTTTTTTGGGGTGAAAATAAGAGTAACCTCAGCAGTGTATTTTTATTGCATCATAAAAAGTTGCCAGTAATTTTAAATTCATTGCTGTAGATTATCATATCATATATCTTGTACAAACTAATGACCACACCAATATATCGCCACCAAAAACATCAAGTACAGCTGTAGTTACTAGTGAGAGCTAAATTCCTTGCTTCTTGTGTTGCAACAAAGTGCGTACTTTTTCACTGTGATTCAGGCTACATTAAAACCTATCAACCAAGCCAGTAATATTGTTGCCTGAAAATCAAACATGTTGTTTCCTCAATTAGGCAGTCCTATCATTACCATGGCACCACTATCTGATGATGAATTCCTATAGAACTCAACGAAACAAACCGAAAATAAAGAATAAATTTTTTTGGTATCTCCCTTAGTTTTTGAAATATAGGCTATCAAAATCAGTTATATGAATAGTTCCTTATGCTTTTGTTGACCTTTCTTCTGATCCAGGCCATATTTTAACTTAACAACAACCATTAGGAAGCGCATTTCCGCCGTGTTGATCTAGTAGTTTTGGCAATTTTTATTTTTTTTTCCGGGTGCAGGCCAGATCTCACCCTAAACTCCTCACTTTTGAGATATAATATCTCGAGAACTAAGTGAGGTATTTCTTCTTTATTTTCGATTTATCTCGTCGAGTTACATATGTTTTCATCACCAAATTTGGCTATGGCAAAATTTTTCTTCTGCTCCATGCCAACCTAACCAAGTCAAATTTGAGAAATAAGCGAGTACTATTTAAGGAAATGTGCATATTAAAGCCATGGCATATACTGATGTAAAATAACTTGGAATGTGATTAGTTGCATACGTTATTAAGCAACAAATATGCTTTATTACATATGGCATGGGAAGATATTCCTACAATATCAAGAAATCTTTCCAGTGATTTTACATTAATTGCTGCTTATAGCACATGGTATCGTTTCCATCAAACATGGGATTACAAATTGCTGTACTGGTAACTATTTTACTATTGTATGGCATCACATTTAAGGCACGTTTCGTTTTGCAATGTAGTCTTCATGGGTGTACCAACACTATCCGGTGGTACACCCATGAAGACTACATTGCAGTCATATGCCGGGAAAGTCTTTGTTCTTACACGTTTCGTTTTGCTTTCATGTACACTTTTTCTCAAAAGATATGTCATCAGGAATGCGTGTGAGCACTCTCAAACCAAAGGCAGTATTCCTTCTGCCTATATTTGTGTTAGACCACTGTGCAAGTCTTCTTCTTGTTGTCATTATGGTGTCCCCGGTATTTATGGATAAAAAGAAATTAAGGTGTACTCCACCACCTATGGCTCAGTCCCTGTTATAACTGGTGTCTGTGCTGTTTTTTTTTTTTTAATTTTAATTTTTTTTTTATTAAAGTCAAAATGTAGAATGTATAAACTGCTCTCGGGTGACTAGCCGAGTCAAGAGTGCGTTGTTACACGATATTTCGGCGACTAGATTCATTGCCGCCATCTTCTGGCGACTAGATTCATTGCCGCCATCTTCTGGTGAAGATGGCGGCAATGAATCTAGTCGCCGAAATATCGTGTAACAACGCACTCTTGACTCGGCTAGTCACCCGAGAGCAGTTTATACATTCTCAACGCCGATAAAGACTTCGTTCTTATAAAATGTAGAATGTCAGTAATAACTAAGGATTGCAATCCCGCAGTGTTTTCAATCCCACGGGATTTTCACCAATCCAGCGAGATTGGTGCCAACAATGTTTTAAGGCGTATATTTAAAACATGAGTGGTCTGGTAACTCAGTTGTTAAGACGCTAGCTTTCAAAACGTTCACTGCTCCGGTCCTGGGTTCGAATCCCAGCAGACGCAGGAATTTTGATAGTTGATGGTTAGGATTCCACGTTAAACTGTAGGTCGCAGAGGAAAGGGACTGGCCGTCCTACCTCTGACAAAATGGCTTAGTATGCCTCCTTCAGGAGGGTCCAACCAACCTTCGGGTTGTGGACTAAGTTAAGTTATTTAAAACATTAATAAATTAAATAATAAATGTATGTTAATTAAATTAGTAAATCAATTTTAATGTTAAATGGTAAAAATTAACAGTTAAAAATATTTTAATTGGCAAAATGACAAAAAGATTAGCATGTGTTAAGTGCATCTTGAGGTTTTGCATTTTTGTTTTTAAATCTAAAGCAATTTTTAAATAAATAATCAAAAATGTAAAATATTAAGTGTTAGGTCATATTATGTGCATTACAAATACATCATATCAGTTTAAAAATATGGTATGCGTAATGGCCAAATTACCAGAGTTTTTTAATTCTAAATAAACATTCCATAGCACAGAGAGAAAGCATTACTATATTTCAAAAAGTGAACAAGTTTTCATAACTTTTTGTCACTGCACAAGGACGAGACTTTGCCTATTTTTACAAGACTTGTCTTTGCTGGATTCATTATAATGTCCCTTGGTTCCTTGATTGATCTTATAGCTGATGCATTGTTATTTAAAGGAAACTACTCGCCAAGATGTAAACTGTCAAGTATTTCAGTTTTAATTTAAGTGGCATAACGACTTTTTTAGAGTAGATTTTTTTATAAGTAATGAGACTTTTTCGGCGTATGATTGCAGTGAAGTCCTCTTGCGTGTATCACCGGATTACGTTTCAAAAACACGAAATTTCACACTTGAGGAAGAAGTATGGTGTTTTTACAACACAATTCCGCAATAGAGCCATGAAGACTTCATTATAACATTTTTTTGCCTTTAGTCGAAATAATAACAAGGAGTCGAAAGGACACATGCCATTCACTGAATATAAAGTATTGTGGTGATTGACCAAATCATCCCAAGAGGGATTGATCAAAAGCCAGAGCGGCAGATGTAAACAAGTGTCTTTCGTCAAAGAAACGCATTGAAATGGTGGCCAAAACAACAATAAGTCAAAGGATATACAATTGCCTTTTGATAGCTGCTAAATAAATAGGTATGTGATTGTTAAAATTACAATAACATTAGTATCATATCAACGAATAATCAAATTTTCAGCCGCAAATACAGGAAGTTGTCACTATTACTTTATCTGTAAATACAGAAAATGGGAATAATGAAACTGTGAATAAAAAGCTGTAACTCTGTAGTTCAGATAACGTGTGCGACACATAAAAAATACTTATCACATAATTAGAAAATCGTACTAAATATGCAACACAACTCAAATTATAGAAATGTCTATTCAAAACAAATGTAAGTTTTGATAAATCAGAGTGGATCTATTTACTTATGAATGATAAAGGTTGACAAAAACGAATTATTGTTCACACGAGTCAAATGCCAACTGCAAAGGTACAGCCAAACGGTGCAATACATCCGATAGAGACCGAGTGGGCCAGCGAGTCACGCAGACTGACACACGTTTTCACCCCATTTTGAGGAATGATGCGGGATCCCGCTTTGCTGGATTATAATCCTTAGTAATAACACTAAATTTAAATGAAAGTTTTGTGAAAAAATTCTCCAAAAACTTGGGTAAATTAAGTCGTTATGTTTAGAATCTGTTTAGAAGTAGTCACCATTGTTAGAAGTTACAACAGCACAAAACATTTTTACCCAGCATTATATCAGTGCAAACAGGATGAAAATTTTGATACATTAGAATTGAGTTTAATTCCATTGGAGTGCATGCTCTGGTGGCAATTTCCTTTGTCATCTAATTATCCCTTTCTCATTTTTTTTGTTTTTTGGTCATCATCTTGTATTATTATTATTAAGAGATTTTCCTCACTACAGTTATTTTACTCCAACATAACAATAAAAACTAGGAACACAGAACTTCACTTCATCTTCTCAAAATATTTCTCCAGATATTTGATTTTGAATATCTTCCTCTTCTGCACCAAATTTTCTCATTGCTATTTGTACACCCACCTACATTTGACATTTATTAATTTTATTTTTAAATTCCTTCAGTGTTTTTAGTAGGTTATTCATCACTTCCCTTGATAACTTATTTCAATCCCTGACACTATTACCCCTTTATGCATGTAGCTGAGAGCCAGCTTGTGCTCATGATCATATTTTCCCTTCCACACATTACTTCAAATTATTTACCGAATATCTTTCCAAGCCTGATCACCAACATATGTTTTGTACACTCCCAGCACTCTCTTCACCCTTCTGTCTTCCAGTGACTCTCAATCCAGCTGATTTATAATATAAGTTACTGATTGGGTCCTGCGTAACTTCCAAAACAAATCTAACTGCTCTCCTTTGCATGCCATCCAACTCCTTTATATGTAGGCAAAGAAAATTAAATGATAAAAAGGGGAGTCAGTGTAAGGGCTGTTGAAGAAAATGAGTGCAAACAAAAACCAGAAATGTTAGGAGTATAAATAATAATGAGTATAATTAGTTTTAGATATCTCTTGACTGCCCGGGTGATGCCATGCAATGTGGTGTCCGCCTTCCATGCAGCCACTACATGGGGAGCCACCTGTTTTTCCAACATTCAGCATCAAACCAACACACCACTCAGTAACTTAAAGTAGTAGATCTACCCAATATAAGAGGCATTTCTGACACAATTGGCAAGCTATTTAAAAAGTTGACATAAAACCTTTTTATAAAGTGCACAGTCAGCTCATAAAGGTTTAGGAAAAGTGTCCCTACTACAAATCGCTGGGGTCTGGGGGGATTCGGTGCACCCTGTGGTTGGATGTACACAGGAGAGATGGGACGCACTATAGAGGACAGGCTGTGAGGGCATATACCCAATTACACAGAAAGTCCACCATTGTGTGGCATCCACCCGCAACCAGTCATGCCATAATACTTCAAAAACACCACTCTGATATTGCTGAGATCATGGTGGCCAGGAGGCATGTGGAAATCGTCAAACATCCAACTTAAAATGGAGATATGCCTTAAGCTACACGTGCATGGCTGTCTCTAGTGTGGACGGAGTCAATCAAATGTTGTCCCCCGCCATTTGTGGCCAGCAAAATATGTGATGTATAAGATATCCATTGCCTGGCAGATTGATTGTCTAGACGGGTAGCACCAGGGCATACATGCTCTTGTGTCTTGCTGGATGAAGGCCATAGAATGGGAAGGAGATTAGATGGAAAAAATAGGAGTGTGAAGAAACATCATTCTTTCTTGTGTATAAGTTTCATTGTATTCAGTAAATAATTGTTGAAAAAAAAAATGTGATGCATTGGTATCTGGGCCTCCGTCATAAATCAATTGCTCTCCTTCGAGTGACATGCATGTGTCTGTCCAGCTCTTCTTTCTTGTTGTAACTACCACTTCACTCTTTCTTGCAGAGAACTTCATGCTACATGATGAACTACCCTCCCAGACATCCAGCTGTTGCTGCACTTCTTTCTTCTCCCCAAACTAGCAGGTCTTCAGCAAATAACATTGCTTTCAATCTTCTTTTCCACTGCTTTGCACAACTTTCTTCAATATTTCATTCAAAACCACTATAAATTCCCCTTTTTTAGTCCATTTTTCAACTGAAACCATCCAGTCTTATGCATTTTCACTTTGACACAACTTTTACTACCCTCAAATATATCCTTTGCTCTTTCCACTGTTTCCTTCTTTAGTGATTTTTCTCTAATTACTTCTTGTATTCTGTTTCAGCTGTCCAGATCCTTGCCATTCATACGGACACCTTACTGCAAATATGAGGTTATCTTCCCTTGTCTAAATTCATATTGTTATTATTTTACCATTCTTTTTATCCTCCTCTCCAAACTTTCTAATAAATCTTGGCAAAGTGGCACATCAGGATAAATCCACTATAGTTTTGGCAGTTAGTACTGTCCCCCTTCTTGGATATTGGTCTTATAACCCCATTGTTCTAGTGATTTGAGAGTCTTCCCTTATCCACACAACCTACATCACCCTCGAGCAGCACGTCTCATCTCCACTTTGTCCAATGAGGGCACTTTACCTCCTCTCATTCTTTTTACAGCTTTCTCCTATTCATTCCCCTTGATACTGGATGTTTCCTTCCTCTCTATCAACTTTTTCATCACTGGGTACCTGTTGGATTCAAAAAAAATCTCCTTAAAAACTCCCTCTGGACTTTTCCTCACTGTTTCCAATCCAATACAGCTTGTATCCCTTCGTAATTCCTGTACACCCTCCCCTCTTCATCTTGTCTGTGTTCATCCCAGTATATCCGGCTTCTGTCTTTCCATCAAATCTGTAATTTCTTCTGCCTTTACAATGAACATTCTTACATTTAAGTTTCCAAATTTCAATCTTTCTTGTTGTACTTTTCCGTTGCCAAGTTGTTTATTTTGGTATCCTAATGACAATTGTTCCTTTATATTCGAAAGCAATCGACTATACTCGCACCATTGGCATGTTAGGCAAAACAAAGTTGAGGTTTTTCTTTGAGGTTTTTCTTTCATGTTTTACTCAGTCTTTGAAGATCCCTCTTACCACAAGGTAGTGTGGTCCTCTTCAAATTTACTCTCCCCCCCCCCCCTTCTCTCGAGAGTATAGATGGCCCCTTCCGCCATTTACGCCATTCCAAAAGTCTCCTTCTCTGCCAAAAACTGCCGTTGAGGACTTCACCTGTAACCCTGAGCATGGGTTTCACACTATACCCCATGGGATTGGGTTTTGCCTGAACTTAACAATCCTGTCACTCTGACTTATTGGAGCTGGCATGTCCATACTCATAGCGTGGACGCGGCGTGAAGGAATTATGCAAGTGGAGAATGGTGATGGTGGCCCTATCATCCTTGAACAAAGTTAATGGTTGCATATGATGCCACAGTCAAAGACTAGCGAAGAAATATTTCTCGCAAAACAAAAAATAAGCAGCACAATAGAACATGCATTCTGCAATAGGGATGTAAGTTGGCTAAAGAGATTTGTGAGAACATAATAAAGGGTGTTTCGGTTAGCAGAAAAGTCCAAAATGGGGCATCGCGGGTGAAATTTTTGCATATAGCACTGCTAGGAAAAATATAATTGCTTGAAAAGAGTTTTATTACTGAAGTGGGAAGTATCTATATTTGCTTCAGATGTTCACAAAAATCTATTGCAGTGGTTCCCTGCAAATAGATTAGTCAGTCATTTGAAAAAGACACTTACAAATATACAACTAGCTGACCTCTACCTATGGAAAAGTTTGAACTGCTAATGTGACTTATACTGGGCTCATGCTCTGCTTTGGATTCCATGTCAAACTCTCTTGGATGAGAGAGACTAGCCAACTACCTTCGACACGTTATTGCAGAATATAGTACAATTTGTTTTAAAACGCTCAAGAGGGCAGGTTCTCTTGGTGTGGAGTAATGCAAATCATATAGTGTGCTACTGAAATTGTTACTAACAAAGTTTATTTAGGAATTTATCCAAGTGTTTCTCATTTAATATCTAAGCATAAACAATAGGAAAATGAGACTGAAACATTTGAATTGGTAGATAGTTCCAGTCACAGGGTTAAAGTATTAATGAATTTGAAGTACTTCATGGCAAGAAAAAGAATGAAGTAAAGTTTCATTTAGATTTTCCAACCAAGGTGAAAGTAATCATTCCATGTTAATCGGAAAGTTTTTTAGAAAGATAGTTGAATGAAGTTGATAAATGTCAGTTTTATGTCACAGATAACTGGTTTTGAATAAGAAAAATAAGGGGGATTGGATGAAACGTTAATATTTTAATAAAAAAATTTTTCCAGTAGGGAGATAACTAACAAGATTTTGGGAAAGATAAGTGGAATAGAATTTTAACATAATTTAGCTGATTAAGTAAGTAGTTTAGAGTTTGTTAACATGACAAGACTACATGAATAGTTGTGAACTTTGTGTAATTATTTTGGGAAAATGAAGCAATATCTTGGATTTTCATAATAACAAGGTTTAGAATAATGCGAGCTACATAGTGTGAAAGTTAGGAGAGATTGGAAGATTTTTAGATTTTGAGTTGTACAAAAAATTAAGGTATTGTCAGTCCATACGTGAGAGTCATTAAATTTACTATGAAACAGTGGAAAAGTCACAATTTGCGGAGTGCAGGTACGTTCGAGTGGTGAGTTGAACATTGTAGCAGCTAACGATGGAATGATTTAAATTTCCAAGATGAAAAAATTAACGGTTATGAAGTGTTCATATAATTAAGGCTTAGATAGTGTGATTAACAGAACTTTTGGAAGTAGAAGGTATTTTTTTTTTCAGTGTTGAACCTGTGTAACCTTACCATTGTCTATTGTTAGAATTGGGGATGGCAAATTTTGTGTAATGAGCGTAAATTTGGCATTTGATTATCATCTGAAATCTCTTCTTGATGAGTGGTGATACAGAGAAAGATTGAAGAAGAACCTGCAGACTGTTTTTTTGAATAACGAACTTTTGACAACTGTCAACTATATCAATGTAGATACTGGTGTTCGGAATTTTTTTTATTACTTGAATAAACTTCACTGAACTGTATTTTAGTAATCCTCATTTGAATTTCCCTCCACAAGAGTGTATAAATAGACTTGCAATGAAGTCTTCATGGGTGTGCCACTGGATTGTGTTGTGAAAACATGATATTTCGACGACTAGCTCTGTCATCTTCGTAAGGTGCGAAAACGTCTGTACTGTTCGGTTGACTGACAGATACTGAGATAGCTCAGGTACCGCACTTCCTGATATACCCTAAGGCTCTGCTTGTGGCCAGCGCCCGACGGCTGGCTGCCAGTGGGCATGGCTGTAGACCTTCATTATGGGCCATGAACCCTAAGATGGAGCTGCTTCAATGATGCATTGGTGATCCTGTTCTGATGGGAAAAGGTGGGGGGGGGGGAGGGGGAACTAATTATTACATCTGCCTGTGAAACATGAAATTGGGGACAGTTCCAACATTTGCCTAGGTGAATGTGGGAAACTGCTTAAAAATTGCATATTGATGATTGGTATTCAGGGCTTGATATTTGATCTTGGGCCTGTTGTACCTCCCAGTCCAATGTCGCAGTGCTCTAATGCACAAAATGGTTCCTTTCTTTGATTTTGGCTATATGAGGATCATGAAAAGTAATCATTTGCCTCCATTTTACTGCTTCTTTTCTAGACTTCCAATAGTCCTTCGTCCTTAAAATTTGCTGTTTCCTCCTTTCTTAGGTCCAGATCTTATTACCTAATCATCCTTCTGAAAGCCCAGGAAATTTTATATCAATCTTCTGAAAGTAGCTGTATCTTGTGCTATATGTCTTCTCATCCAAATCTCTGTCATATTTTTCTTTACTCCTTGGATCCACTTATTGCCATTCTTAATCTCGTAAATGTGGTTGAAAATTCTTTTTGTATGTCTCATTATGTGATTAAAAAAAACCGATTACCCTCTTTCTGATTGTGTCTGAAATTCTTTCATTTTCATTATTAATGTGATTTTGTAGTTACAAAATGATTGGTATCCTTTTTTCTTAATGAAGAAATTATTTGAAGACATGCTATTGATTATAATAGT
This sequence comes from Vandiemenella viatica, assembly GCA_031002005.1. Classification (NCBI taxonomy): domain Eukaryota; kingdom Metazoa; phylum Arthropoda; class Insecta; order Orthoptera; family Morabidae; genus Vandiemenella; species Vandiemenella viatica. Next base: position 3,796 of record JARYHS010001418.1, on the reverse strand, counting down.
ATCCTTAATTGGTAGTGATTATGTTAATATGTAGAAGTAAAGAAGTGTTTGTGTCCTATTTTCATCTGCGTATAGGCATTATGTTTGAGTTTTCTAAAGGTTAAAATATTTCTTTTGCAGGAATCTGGAGAGAAACCAGAAACAATGTCTCATAAAGATGCAGCAATGTTTCCTCTTATTGCAAGTGTTGCATTGTTTGGTCTATACATCTTCTTCCAGGTTAGTTCTGAAGATGATGAATTTCAGGTAATGTAAGGTTATAATGGAGTGGAACCTCCTATGGTCATAGCTACTGTCTTATTCAGATGTGTATCACTTTTATTAACATGTGTCTACAAGTAATAATATTCCTGTTTTATTTCTGCAATAATGAAAAGAGGCAAATTCTCGATAACTTCTCTATTTTAAGTGATATATAGAAATTACACTCAATACTCAACTTAAAGAAGTAATTTAACAGCTGCTACATAGATCAGAAACAACCTTCCTCTCCCCTCCTTCACCCCTCTCCCCCTCCCTCCCCTCGCAGGGGCCTGGTACACCTGGTTGGCGAACCCGCGGTGCCCAAGCTGGAAACTTGAGTGCTGCAAGTTTCCCACTGTAAACTCCTATCATGCCTCACGACCACTGTAGGGCGTGACGGTGGAACTTTGTGTGTCTAGGAGAACGGGGATCTTGGCTTCATCGACGAGATCGCGAGGACTGAGCAAACCTCTATATATAAAAATCCCTCAAGGTTTGACACGTGCTGAGGAGGTGAATGGGTGATGAGGCAAGCGTAAAACTTCAGGGGCACCTGCGCTCCACTGTTTTATTAGGCGGTGGATCTGCAATGGAGGTATGTGCCAACTCGTGGGACCAAAAATTAAGTCAAATCAATCAAAAACAAACAAACAAACCAACCAAACAAAAACTCTAACTCCTGCAGTATGGGTCATAGCAGGTAAATACAAATACCATAATTCGAAGAAGCGGGTAAGGGTTGAGAGCCCTCCTGCTCCTGAATGTCACAGTAATGGAAAAGTTTGTGCCTTAGCAAATGTTTTTATCATGATGCAACAAATGGAAGAACATTTTGAGATAGTTTAACTGTTTTACATCTCAAAGGGACTAGAAGGTCTAGTAGGAACCTTAAATTTAGTGAAGAAGCTGAGGAATTGGACACTGCTGCTGGAAACATCCACAAGAAGGCAGCCTTACTAACTCCTTACCTGTGAGTTCCCTGTTATTTTTTACCTGCACAAGTCCTTAACCATAGTAAAGGTGTTATATCCTGCTGCGATATCATAGATTTAAGGACAGAGGATCTCGTTAAGGAGGGGAAGATTGTAAAGTGGTTGATGTGCGTCAGATCACATGCAGGGTGAATGGCAGTATCGAAAAGACTGCCACCTCCATCCTGCCATTTGACACTCCAGTGTTGCCCAGAATATCAATGCTGGGTATCTGTACCTAAACATACACCTGTATGTCCTGGGCCCAAGCACTATTTCCAGTATCAGAGGTTCGAGTATATGATGGCATCGCGCAAGAGCAACACCACCTATGGAAGATGCGGAAAGGGGGCATGAGCCTGGGGTTAGTTGCACGTTACCACAGGTGTGCATCAACTGCTCCAGATCGCACCCTGCTTGGGGTAGGGAGTGTCAAGACATTGACCTTTCTCTCTGTTCTTCTTCAATTGCAGACTCTGTGCATTGGGAGGTGGATCGTGACCTTCATGGAAGCGACCACTTGCCAATATGGTTGCACGTAGAGTTCTAACTTGGAGAAAGAACTTTCCATCGCAAATAGAATAACGGCAGAGCTGATTGGCAGCTCTGCCGCCATTCAGTCAATCTCCAGCAGCATTACACCATCGCGGAGAAGGTGAAACACTTCATAGGAGTAATTCACTGAGCGCTGATATCTACATGCCAAGCAGCCAAGGAACGCTGCAATGAACGCCTGTACCTTGGTGGAATGACGAATGTCATTCTGCCATTCAGGGTTGCAGACAGGCCTTGTGCCGTTCGGTTGCACCCAACACCGACAACCTCCAGCGTTCCTAATCGCTAGAGCTAAGATATGTCACAGGATTAAGGAGAGAAAGAGAGAGTTATGGCAGAACTTAGTGAGTACCATTAACCACTCCACATCCTCAACAAAAGTATGGGAGTCAATCTGCCTTATATCTGGGAGGCAGTCTGGATCAGGCACATAGTCACCGACGAGCGAAGCATTGCGCAACTGATGGCAGAGTCATTTGCTGCTACTACTTTGTCTGCCAGATTGGAACCTCTGTTTCAGCAACGAAGAACTGCTGGTCAAAGGCATAATTTAAGCTTCGACTCTTTGGATTTACATGTACAGTAGCCCCCATATATTTTGGGCCTGGAGTCCGTCTTAAAGAGCACCAAAGACACCATGCCAGGATCCGACCTGATCCAGTACCAGATGCTGAGGCATCTTAGCAAAGATGCTAAAGAGTACCTTCTAGCTTTTTTAGTGATATATAGACAGGAGGATACTTCCCCGACTTGTGGAAAGGAGCAATGCTTATCCCTATTTAAAATCCGGGAAGGAAAAAATGCTACCAGGTAGTTATCGTAGCATTGCCTTAACAAGCTGCGCGGGAAGATACTATAGCTGATGGACAACCACCACCTGTCTGGTGTTTCGAATCCGAAACCTGCTGAGTCACTTTCAGTGTGGATTTAGGAAGTTCCATTCCACCTTGGACAACCTGATCCTCTGGAAGCGGCGATCAGGATACCTTTATTCGCAACCAACATCTTGTTGGCATGTTTTTTGATATAGACAAGGCTTGCGGTATGATATTTTAAAACAACTCCATGAATGGGGTTTTAGGGGAAATCTGCCTTGTTTTATACCATCATTTTTATTCCAGCTTCCGGTACCGTGTCAATAGGGAAGTGTCAGATGTTTATTCAGGAAAATGGTGTTCCTCAGGGGTCAATTTTAATGTGACACTTTTTGCTATTGCGATTAACATTTCAACTGTAATGAGTAGTCCGATATGGTACTCCCATAACACTGATTATTTTTTTTGTGTGCATCATCTAGCCTGAGAAGCGCTGAGTGGCAGCTGCAGCTCACGCTGAACAGGTTGGATGAATGGTCAGTGCTTATTGGTTTTTGATTTTTTGCTGAGAAAACTGGTGCATACTTTTTACTTGATCTCTACCAGAACCTCACCTTACCCTAAGGAACACTGTTCTGAGTTTTAGTGAAAGTGTTAATTTTCTGGGACTCATTTTTAATGGCAAGTTAAATTAGCTCCCATACCTCAAAAGATGTAAAAGCCTGAGGCCTGAAAGCTCTTAACATTTGTGGCAAGTCATGGGATGCTGACCGCTCCTGCCTGCTACGATTCTACATAGCCTTTGTTCGGTCACGGCTTGAATACAGCTGTGTTGTGTATATTTCGGCACGGGATAGCTATCTTCGGATATTGGATGGTGTCCAATATACAGGAATTCGGCTCACCGTGGGTGCCTACCACACTAGCCCAATTTCCAGCATTTGTACTGATTAGGCGAGCTGCCGCTTTCCATCCACCAGCGTCTCCTCATGGTGCGACACTATATACATATTGCCATTAGTCTTGGCGTTGCTTGTATGACATCGTCATCCGAATTATGAATGTCTTTACACTAATCGCCATAGGGGCGACCAAACCGTTCAGCTACCATCCAAGGGTTGTTTTAGAATAGTATGGGTTTGAGGTGCCCTCTTTTTATCACCAGGGTTGGAATAAATCTCCTCCCTGGCTTTTAAAGAGGCCCAGAATGGT